>OZ022334.1:28916419-28921419 GCA_963989225.1 Dromius quadrimaculatus | reverse complement strand
CAAAATACCAAAATATTTTTTACTTGTTTGCTCATAATATTAACAATACTAAAATGAATATAGTATCATAAAATAATTATATAATTCATTTAGTATTTAATATAAGCAAAATATATATTTTTTTTTTAAATATATAAAGATACCATATATTAATATATTGTATAATGGTGTAAATACATAATATGATAGAATATTTTACAACCATATACTTTTTCATAAGAATGGTAAAATATATTTAAAATATATAATAATAAAAAAAAAAAAAGAAAACCTTTCATAAAATAAATATATAACATATTATTAATTATATGTATGAAAGGAAAGAAAAAATTTATTATAAATTTAATTTTTCTTTTTGATATATTTTTGTATTAGTAATATAATACATAAATAAGGATTTGGTATAAAATATAAGTATTAACTAATATTTAATACGTTAATGATCCTTCCGCAGGTTCACCTACGGAAACCTTGTTACGACTTTTACTTCCTCTAAATAATCAAGTTTGGTCATCTTCCCAGCGACATCGGTAATGTCGAAACATCACCGCGTACCAGTCCGAAGACCTCACTAAATCATTCAATCGGTAGTAGCGACGGGCGGTGTGTACAAAGGGCAGGGACGTAATCAACGCGAGCTTATGACTCGCGCTTACTGGGAATTCCTCGTTCATGGGGAATAATTGCAAGCCCCAATCCCTAGCACGAAGGAGGTTCAGCGGGTTACCCGGACCTTTCGGCCAGGGAAGACACGCTGATTCCTTCAGTGTAGCGCGCGTGCGGCCCAGAACATCTAAGGGCATCACAGACCTGTTATTGCTCAATCTCGTGCGGCTAGAAGCCGCCTGTCCCTCTAAGAAGAATTATATGTACGCCAGTAGTAAAAACCACAAACTCCCGCCCACCACACACCAACCAAACACCGAAATGCTGGAGATGTGCAGTAAAGAAACGAGAGATGTGAGCCTTCGAGATACTGGTAAGTGAAACGTCTATTTAGTAGGCTAGAGTCTCGTTCGTTATCGGAATTAACCAGACAAATCGCTCCACCAACTAAGAACGGCCATGCACCACCACCCACTGAATCAAGAAAGAGCTCTCAATCTGTCAATCCTTCCAGTGTCTGGGCCTGGTGAGGTTTCCCGTGTTGAGTCAAATTAAGCCGCAGGCTCCACTCCTGGTGGTGCCCTTCCGTCAATTCCTTTAAGTTTCAGCTTTGCAACCATACTTCCCCCGGAACCCAAAAGCTTTGGTTTCCCGAAAGCTGCCCGCCAAGTCATCGGAGGAACTTTGGCGGATCGCTAGCTGGCATCGTTTATGGTCAGAACTAGGGCGGTATCTGATCGCCTTCGAACCTCTGACTTTCGTTCTTGATTAATGAAAACATTTTTGGCAAATGCTTTCGCTTTAGTCCGTCTTGCGACGATCCAAGAATTTCACCTCTAACGTCGCAATACGAATGCCCCCACCTGTCCCTATTAATCATTACCTTGGGGTTCCGAAAACCAACAAAATAGAACCAAGGTCCTGTTCCATTATTCCATGCACTAATTATTCAGGCATTAATTAGCCTGCTTTGAGCACTTTAATTTGTTCAAAGTAAACGTGCCGGCCCGCCTCGACACTCAATTAAGAGCACCGCGACAGGATTTATAAGTCGGATGTGCAAAAGACCGAAATCTCTCACTTACATCCACCGGCAGGACGTCCCACAATCATGCCAGTTAGCACCGCGGGCGGTGAACCGACAGTGCGGGACACAAATTCAACTACGAGCTTTTTAACCGCAACAACTTTAATATACGCTATTGGAGCTGGAATTACCGCGGCGGCTGGCACCAGACTTGCCCTCCAATTGGTCCTTGTTAAAGGATTTAAAGTGTACTCATTCCGATTACGGGGCCTCGGATGAGTCCCGTATCGTTATTTTTCGTCACTACCTCCCCGTGCCGGGAGTGGGTAATTTGCGCGCCTGCTGCCTTCCTTGGATGTGGTAGCCGTTTCTCAGGCTCCCTCTCCGGAATCGAACCCTGATTCCCCGTTACCCGTTACAACCATGGTAGGCGCAGATCCTACCATCGACAGTTGATAAGGCAGACATTTGAAAGATGCGTCGCCGGTACAAGACCATGCGATCAGCATAAAGTTATTCAGATTCACCATTTATTGAGCGACGAACGATAACGCCTAAACGCTACCGACGCCGATTGGTTTTGATCTAATAAAAGCACTCCTTCCGTCTCCGGTCAGAGCTCTGTTTGCATGTATTAGCTCTAGAATTACCACAGTTATCCAAGTAATTGTGGTACGATCTAAGGAACCATAACTGATTTAATGAGCCTTTCGCGGTTTCACTTTAATATAGTTTGTACTTAGACATGCATGGCTTAATCTTTGAGACAAGCATATGACTACTGGCAGGATCAACCAGGGAACTGTTTTATATATTATTTATATAAAAATAAGTATATATTTATTAATAACAGTTCAAGAAAATATAATAAAATATTTTCTATATTTATAACATAGTATAAATTTATAAGAGTTTACAGTCTACAAAATATTGCAGACAACTAGTCACACATTTGACTAATAATATATAAGAGTTTATAGTCTACAAAATTTATTGCAGACAACTGGTCACACAATTGACCAAAATTTACGGGTCATAATGTCCCAAATATATTTCATTTGATATCACTTTACTCTTTATAAAATTCATCGCTAGATAAATTAGCGTCTTTGTAAAAATAACGTATTATTGTTTATTTTTCTACTATTAAAAAAATAGTTTAAATAAACATATTCTCACTCGGTATGTTGTAAGTTGTTGTAAATTACCTATAATAGAACTTATAGGATTTTTTTATTTTATATTATTTGCATAAGAGTCATACGTATGAAAACGTTCACCCGCAAATATGCTGTTGACCACGCCATATTTCAGGAAAAACAAAAAATAACCATATAATATAATTTTTATAATTATTATTCTTCCTGAGATATGCCTTATATATATATAAAAAATATATAATTTAACGTGTTAGGATTAACGTGCGTAAGTCAGTGGACGTATATCCTGTTACACAATAATAATATAAAAGCCAAATATAAATTCAATAAGCGAATGTTCCATTATTATATTATAAATATTATTCGCAATATAATTATTTGCTTCATATTATATAAATAATTTAATGTGTTAAGATGTATCGTACGTAAGTATTATTATATAATGATACATCCCATATTACACAAAATACTACATTTTCTTTTATAATAATATATATATGTAGTATTTTTTATTTTTAATATGGTAGTAATAATAGATGATGAAATATTCAATAAAATATGTTACTTGTTGCTAACTAGATTGCGAAAAGCTTTCGGAAAGAAATATTATTTCATTCTTACTAACCTCTACCAACAGACACAACATTTCACATATATAATCAAAGAACCCTCCGGATAATATTTCACTCCTACTAAGTTCCCTGTATCCATAAATTCAACATGATATCACTACCATAATAATAATAATTATTATATCATGTATGTAGGGGATACATAAATAGTGAGCCAGAACATATAGGATATAGATATCATCATCAAAATATATAAATCCATTAATTCTGTTAATGTTAGATATGTTTAAATAAATACCACAACAAAACTCACTCCACAAAGCATAATATTCCATTATTAAAATTTAAATATATAAATATGATTTGTGTTATCGCATCAAGTAATATAATAAAATAATATATATAAGATAAATATACTTGATACTAGATGATACGTAGGTATTGACATAAAAATATAGATTAAATAAAGAAAATTTATATTATAATAATTTCATAACCTACTAGCTGTAATGTGAACTCATATATGAACATAATTTATAAAAATATATATATCTTGAACATTTGAGTTACACAGCTATCATCCTATAATACATATCAGGTCAAATTTGACACAAAAATACTTATCATCACGGTAACATATATAATACCGGTAGGTAATGGATAGGTGGCCGATAAAATATCCAAATTATATTTTAACCCTTGTAATGAATTGACAACCATAAATTAACAATATATATATATATAATATATGACAATATAAAATCTTTTAATATTTTTATATCGTCAAATAATATATATGAATTTTTTTTTATTATTCGACACTATAAAACTATTTTTATTAATTTTGTTAAAATTTCACTAATTCAAGTAATATTATGGATTTATATAATTTATTTTGTACCCAAATATCTATATTCACAAATATTATCGACACTATAAAATTATGCAAAAACATTTACAACATACTTACCTTATAGTACAAACCATGTCATATTTGACCCAAAAATTATTGAAGCTACGGTAAAATATTTTATACTGCCGTTCAATGATTAGGTTGCCAATAAAATATCAAATATACACCAAATTTATTTGATAATATGAAATATAAATTAAATTTTTTTTTTTTTCCAATTGAAATTTTATATCGTCACATAAAATATCACAATTTAAAATTAATAATAATATAAATTTTACATCGTCAAATAGTATTCAAAACAAATTGACTGAATAAAATTTTTTTAAAACATATACTTACCTTATAGTACAAACCATGTCATATTTGACCCAAAAATTATTGAAGCTACGGTAAAATATATTATACCGGCGATCAATGGTCAGGTTACCGATAGAAAATCAATTATACACTAATTTATTTGCATTTATTAGTATTTTACATCGTCAAATTAAATTTTTACCTATTTGACGATATAAAATTTTTTTTAATTTTACATCGTCATATTATTTATTCATTATGATTTGACGATATAAAATTTTTTTTAATTTTACTTCGTCATATATTGAGATGACAATGTAAAATAAAATTTATCAAAATTTTACATCGTCAATTTGAGTTTTTAACGATTTGACGATATAAAATTTTTTTTTATTTTACATCGTCATATAGTGAAATGACAA
>OZ022334.1:28901419-28908919 GCA_963989225.1 Dromius quadrimaculatus | reverse complement strand
TTTTGAAATATACTATTATTATATTGGTAAAACAATATGATTTATTTTTCATAAACGTGTACGGTTTAGTATTATTAATATAATATAATAGATAACATAATAATATAACAATACTTTACCAGTGACACTATTAACATATTTAAGAGCACAATACAAAATATATAAAATTATTTATATATTATATGTACTGAATAACTCTATAAACGATTATTTTTCATTAAAAAAAAAAACAATCAGTCTAGTTCAAATAGAACACGACCCTCAGTCAGGCGTGGTCTGGAAATAGTTATTCCAAGACCGCAATGTGCGTTCGAAATATCAATGTTCATGTGTCCTGCAGTTCACAAGTTGACGCGCAATTAGCTGCGTTCTTCATCGATCTGCGAACCAAGTGATCCACTGTTCAGGGTGATTTTATAAGCTTTTTATTTCTTTTTAATATAATATAATGTCTAATATAAAAAGCATTATTTATGTTATGTTTGATAGTTATAATAATTTATATATATGTCATTTTTTAATAGATACAATTCAAATAATAAGAACTTATATATATTATGTAATTTTTATATTATTATTTTATACTGTAATATTTAGAATATAAAAACCACAATAATAAGTTCATCCATAATATTGTATTTTAAATATACATATATTATGACATATATATATTACACATAATTACTAATCAAACATATATTAGATAATCAAATTCACATGTCTATACATTATTCTTTTCTATAAATATATGTATATAATGTTTGCTATGATAATAATAATATTTTACTTGAATACGAACAATGCCTATTTGAGGTTATAATAAAATTCAAATGGATTTTTCTATAATATAATATAGTACCCATAAGAATTTTCTATAAATTTTTCATTGTTCTCAGTAAGAATAATCATTTCAAACATATAACATATAAAAAAAACATATTAAATGTATAGATATTTTTTTTTTTGTAAACCTCTTCCACAAAAAATATTACATTTTTGTTGTTCACAATCATTGTAAATTATTTGGTTTGGGCGATAGAATCCTTTACGACCCACGTATAATGAAACATATAAATATAATATATAAGTATTTATAACTTATATATTTTTATGTTATAATATATATGTTTATTACACTTCCGTAACATATAAAAATATCATAAATAATAATATTTAAGCATATTATAAATATATCCATCTATTTTCAATTATGAAAAATATAGATAAATAATGCTTTTTAATATAATAGATATTGGTTACGTAGGTACCCAAAATACCAAAATATTTTTTACTTGTTTGCTCATAATATTAACAATACTAAAATGAATATAGTATCATAAAATAATTATATAATTCATTTAGTATTTAATATAAGCAAAATATATATTTTTTTTTTAAATATATAAAGATACCATATATTAATATATTGTATAATGGTGTAAATACATAATATGATAGAATATTTTACAACCATATACTTTTTCATAAGAATGGTAAAATATATTTAAAATATATAATAATAAAAAAAAAAAAAGAAAACCTTTCATAAAATAAATATATAACATATTATTAATTATATGTATGAAAGGAAAGAAAAAATTTATTATAAATTTAATTTTTCTTTTTGATATATTTTTGTATTAGTAATATAATACATAAATAAGGATTTGGTATAAAATATAAGTATTAACTAATATTTAATACGTTAATGATCCTTCCGCAGGTTCACCTACGGAAACCTTGTTACGACTTTTACTTCCTCTAAATAATCAAGTTTGGTCATCTTCCCAGCGACATCGGTAATGTCGAAACATCACCGCGTACCAGTCCGAAGACCTCACTAAATCATTCAATCGGTAGTAGCGACGGGCGGTGTGTACAAAGGGCAGGGACGTAATCAACGCGAGCTTATGACTCGCGCTTACTGGGAATTCCTCGTTCATGGGGAATAATTGCAAGCCCCAATCCCTAGCACGAAGGAGGTTCAGCGGGTTACCCGGACCTTTCGGCCAGGGAAGACACGCTGATTCCTTCAGTGTAGCGCGCGTGCGGCCCAGAACATCTAAGGGCATCACAGACCTGTTATTGCTCAATCTCGTGCGGCTAGAAGCCGCCTGTCCCTCTAAGAAGAATTATATGTACGCCAGTAGTAAAAACCACAAACTCCCGCCCACCACACACCAACCAAACACCGAAATGCTGGAGATGTGCAGTAAAGAAACGAGAGATGTGAGCCTTCGAGATACTGGTAAGTGAAACGTCTATTTAGTAGGCTAGAGTCTCGTTCGTTATCGGAATTAACCAGACAAATCGCTCCACCAACTAAGAACGGCCATGCACCACCACCCACTGAATCAAGAAAGAGCTCTCAATCTGTCAATCCTTCCAGTGTCTGGGCCTGGTGAGGTTTCCCGTGTTGAGTCAAATTAAGCCGCAGGCTCCACTCCTGGTGGTGCCCTTCCGTCAATTCCTTTAAGTTTCAGCTTTGCAACCATACTTCCCCCGGAACCCAAAAGCTTTGGTTTCCCGAAAGCTGCCCGCCAAGTCATCGGAGGAACTTTGGCGGATCGCTAGCTGGCATCGTTTATGGTCAGAACTAGGGCGGTATCTGATCGCCTTCGAACCTCTGACTTTCGTTCTTGATTAATGAAAACATTTTTGGCAAATGCTTTCGCTTTAGTCCGTCTTGCGACGATCCAAGAATTTCACCTCTAACGTCGCAATACGAATGCCCCCACCTGTCCCTATTAATCATTACCTTGGGGTTCCGAAAACCAACAAAATAGAACCAAGGTCCTGTTCCATTATTCCATGCACTAATTATTCAGGCATTAATTAGCCTGCTTTGAGCACTTTAATTTGTTCAAAGTAAACGTGCCGGCCCGCCTCGACACTCAATTAAGAGCACCGCGACAGGATTTATAAGTCGGATGTGCAAAAGACCGAAATCTCTCACTTACATCCACCGGCAGGACGTCCCACAATCATGCCAGTTAGCACCGCGGGCGGTGAACCGACAGTGCGGGACACAAATTCAACTACGAGCTTTTTAACCGCAACAACTTTAATATACGCTATTGGAGCTGGAATTACCGCGGCGGCTGGCACCAGACTTGCCCTCCAATTGGTCCTTGTTAAAGGATTTAAAGTGTACTCATTCCGATTACGGGGCCTCGGATGAGTCCCGTATCGTTATTTTTCGTCACTACCTCCCCGTGCCGGGAGTGGGTAATTTGCGCGCCTGCTGCCTTCCTTGGATGTGGTAGCCGTTTCTCAGGCTCCCTCTCCGGAATCGAACCCTGATTCCCCGTTACCCGTTACAACCATGGTAGGCGCAGATCCTACCATCGACAGTTGATAAGGCAGACATTTGAAAGATGCGTCGCCGGTACAAGACCATGCGATCAGCATAAAGTTATTCAGATTCACCATTTATTGAGCGACGAACGATAACGCCTAAACGCTACCGACGCCGATTGGTTTTGATCTAATAAAAGCACTCCTTCCGTCTCCGGTCAGAGCTCTGTTTGCATGTATTAGCTCTAGAATTACCACAGTTATCCAAGTAATTGTGGTACGATCTAAGGAACCATAACTGATTTAATGAGCCTTTCGCGGTTTCACTTTAATATAGTTTGTACTTAGACATGCATGGCTTAATCTTTGAGACAAGCATATGACTACTGGCAGGATCAACCAGGGAACTGTTTTATATATTATTTATATAAAAATAAGTATATATTTATTAATAACAGTTCAAGAAAATATAATAAAATATTTTCTATATTTATAACATAGTATAAATTTATAAGAGTTTACAGTCTACAAAATATTGCAGACAACTAGTCACACATTTGACTAATAATATATAAGAGTTTATAGTCTACAAAATTTATTGCAGACAACTGGTCACACAATTGACCAAAATTTACGGGTCATAATGTCCCAAATATATTTCATTTGATATCACTTTACTCTTTATAAAATTCATCGCTAGATAAATTAGCGTCTTTGTAAAAATAACGTATTATTGTTTATTTTTCTACTATTAAAAAAATAGTTTAAATAAACATATTCTCACTCGGTATGTTGTAAGTTGTTGTAAATTACCTATAATAGAACTTATAGGATTTTTTTATTTTATATTATTTGCATAAGAGTCATACGTATGAAAACGTTCACCCGCAAATATGCTGTTGACCACGCCATATTTCAGGAAAAACAAAAAATAACCATATAATATAATTTTTATAATTATTATTCTTCCTGAGATATGCCTTATATATATATATAAAAAATATATAATTTAACGTGTTAGGATTAACGTGCGTAAGTCAGTGGACGTATATCCTGTTACACAATAATAATATAAAAGCCAAATATAAATTCAATAAGCGAATGTTCCATTATTATATTATAAATATTATTCGCAATATAATTATTTGCTTCATATTATATAAATAATTTAATGTGTTAAGATGTATCGTACGTAAGTATTATTATATAATGATACATCCCATATTACACAAAATACTACATTTTCTTTTATAATAATATATATATGTAGTATTTTTTATTTTTAATATGGTAGTAATAATAGATGATGAAATATTCAATAAAATATGTTACTTGTTGCTAACTAGATTGCGAAAAGCTTTCGGAAAGAAATATTATTTCATTCTTACTAACCTCTACCAACAGACACAACATTTCACATATATAATCAAAGAACCCTCCGGATAATATTTCACTCCTACTAAGTTCCCTGTATCCATAAATTCAACATGATATCACTACCATAATAATAATAATTATTATATCATGTATGTAGGGGATACATAAATAGTGAGCCAGAACATATAGGATATAGATATCATCATCAAAATATATAAATCCATTAATTCTGTTAATGTTAGATATGTTTAAATAAATACCACAACAAAACTCACTCCACAAAGCATAATATTCCATTATTAAAATTTAAATATATAAATATGATTTGTGTTATCGCATCAAGTAATATAATAAAATAATATATATAAGATAAATATACTTGATACTAGATGATACGTAGGTATTGACATAAAAATATAGATTAAATAAAGAAAATTTATATTATAATAATTTCATAACCTACTAGCTGTAATGTGAACTCATATATGAACATAATTTATAAAAATATATATATCTTGAACATTTGAGTTACACAGCTATCATCCTATAATACATATCAGGTCAAATTTGACACAAAAATACTTATCATCACGGTAACATATATAATACCGGTAGGTAATGGATAGGTGGCCGATAAAATATCCAAATTATATTTTAACCCTTGTAATGAATTGACAACCATAAATTAACAATATATATATATATAATATATGACAATATAAAATCTTTTAATATTTTTATATCGTCAAATAATATATATGAATTTTTTTTTATTATTCGACACTATAAAACTATTTTTATTAATTTTGTTAAAATTTCACTAATTCAAGTAATATTATGGATTTATATAATTTATTTTGTACCCAAATATCTATATTCACAAATATTATCGACACTATAAAATTATGCAAAAACATTTACAACATACTTACCTTATAGTACAAACCATGTCATATTTGACCCAAAAATTATTGAAGCTACGGTAAAATATTTTATACTGCCGTTCAATGATTAGGTTGCCAATAAAATATCAAATATACACCAAATTTATTTGATAATATGAAATATAAATTAAATTTTTTTTTTTTTCCAATTGAAATTTTATATCGTCACATAAAATATCACAATTTAAAATTAATAATAATATAAATTTTACATCGTCAAATAGTATTCAAAACAAATTGACTGAATAAAATTTTTTTAAAACATATACTTACCTTATAGTACAAACCATGTCATATTTGACCCAAAAATTATTGAAGCTACGGTAAAATATATTATACCGGCGATCAATGGTCAGGTTACCGATAGAAAATCAATTATACACTAATTTATTTGCATTTATTAGTATTTTACATCGTCAAATTAAATTTTTACCTATTTGACGATATAAAATTTTTTTTAATTTTACATCGTCATATTATTTATTCATTATGATTTGACGATATAAAATTTTTTTTAATTTTACTTCGTCATATATTGAGATGACAATGTAAAATAAAATTTATCAAAATTTTACATCGTCAATTTGAGTTTTTAACGATTTGACGATATAAAATTTTTTTTTATTTTACATCGTCATATAGTGAAATGACAATGTAAAAAAAATTATTCAAAATTTTACATCGTCAAATTGAATTCATTATGATTTGACGATATAAAATTTTTTTTAATTTTACCTCGTCATATATTGAGATGACAATGTAAAATAAAATTTATTAATATTTTACATCGTCTATTTGAGTTTTTAACGATTTGACGATACAAAATTTTTTTTTATTTTACATCGTCATATAGTGAAATGACAATGTAAAAAAAATTATTCAAAATTTTACATCGTCAAATTGAATTCATTATGATTTGACGATATAAAATTTTATTTAATTTTACTTCGTCATATATTGAGATGACAATGTAAAATAAAATTTATGAATAACTTACATCGTCAAATTGAATTTCCAACGATTTGACGATATAAAATTTTTTTTTATTTTACATCGTCATGTAGTGAAATGACAATGTAAAAAAGATCATTTATAATTTTACATCGTTATACAGTGAAATGACAATGTAAAATAAAATTTATCAATATTTTACATCGTCAAATTGAATTTTTGATGATTTGACGATATAAAATCTTTTTTAATTTTACATCGTCATATAGTGAAATGACAATGTAAAAAAAATTATTCAAAATTTTACATCGTCAAATTGAATTCATTAGATTTGACGATATAAAATTTTTTTTAATTTTACTTCGTCATATATTGAGATGACAATGTAAAATAAAATTTATGAATATCTTACATCGTCAAATTGAATTTCCAATGATTTGACGATATAAAATTTTTTTTTATTTTACATCGTCATGTAGTGAAATGACAATGTAAAAAAGATCATTTATAATTTTACATCGTCATACATTGAAATGACAATGTAAAATAAAATTTATCAATATTTTACATCGTCAAATTGAATTTTTGATGATTTGACGATATAAAATCTTTTTTAATTTTACATCGTCGTATAGTGAAATGACAATGTAAAAAAAAAAAAATATTTTATATTTTACATCGTCAAATTGAATTCATAATGATTTGACGATATAAACATATCTCAATAGGAATTTTACATCGTCAAATAGTATATGAAAACATATATTTCCAGTTTACACACAATACGTTCATCAAACCATTGGTTGCGATAGAGATATTTGGGAAAATACAAAAAAAAAATTTGGGCTTTTTTTTAACTATCATGTAAATTATAATTGTCTCAAATGTAATATAAGTAGTCATAAACAACACTCTTTACCTATACACCTTC
>OZ022334.1:28886419-28893919 GCA_963989225.1 Dromius quadrimaculatus | reverse complement strand
GTTGCCAATATAAATTATATATATGCATTAACGAAATAATCAATATTATTTTGTTTTGAAATATACTATTATTATATTGGTAAAACAATATGATTTATTTTTCATAAACGTGTACGGTTTAGTATTATTAATATAATATAATAGATAACATAATAATATAACAATACTTTACCAGTGACACTATTAACATATTTAAGAGCACAATACAAAATATATAAAATTATTTATATATTATATGTACTGAATAACTCTATAAACGATTATTTTTCATTAAAAAAAAAAACAATCAGTCTAGTTCAAATAGAACACGACCCTCAGTCAGGCGTGGTCTGGAAATAGTTATTCCAAGACCGCAATGTGCGTTCGAAATATCAATGTTCATGTGTCCTGCAGTTCACAAGTTGACGCGCAATTAGCTGCGTTCTTCATCGATCTGCGAACCAAGTGATCCACTGTTCAGGGTGATTTTATAAGCTTTTTATTTCTTTTTAATATAATATAATGTCTAATATAAAAAGCATTATTTATGTTATGTTTGATAGTTATAATAATTTATATATATGTCATTTTTTAATAGATACAATTCAAATAATAAGAACTTATAAATATTATGTAATTTTTATATTATTATTTTATACTGTAATATTTAGAATATAAAAACCACAATAATAAGTTCATCCATAATATTGTATTTTAAATATACATATATTATGACATATATATATTACACATAATTACTAATCAAACATATATTAGATAATCAAATTCACATGTCTATACATTATTCTTTTCTATAAATATATGTATATAATGTTTGCTATGATAATAATAATATTTTACTTGAATACGAACAATGCCTATTTGAGGTTATAATAAAATTCAAATGGATTTTTCTATAATATAATATAGTACCCATAAGAATTTTCTATAAATTTTTCATTGTTCTCAGTAAGAATAATCATTTCAAACATATAACATATAAAAAAAACATATTAAATGTATAGATATTTTTTTTTTTGTAAACCTCTTCCACAAAAAATATTACATTTTTGTTGTTCACAATCATTGTAAATTATTTGGTTTGGGCGATAGAATCCTTTACGACCCACGTATAATGAAACATATAAATATAATATATAAGTATTTATAACTTATATATTTTTATGTTATAATATATATGTTTATTACACTTCCGTAACATATAAAAATATCATAAATAATAATATTTAAGCATATTATAAATATATCCATCTATTTTCAATTATGAAAAATATAGATAAATAATGCTTTTTAATATAATAGATATTGGTTACGTAGGTACCCAAAATACCAAAATATTTTTTACTTGTTTGCTCATAATATTAACAATACTAAAATGAATATAGTATCATAAAATAATTATATAATTCATTTAGTATTTAATATAAGCAAAATATATATTTTTTTTTTAAATATATAAAGATACCATATATTAATATATTGTATAATGGTGTAAATACATAATATGATAGAATATTTTACAACCATATACTTTTTCATAAGAATGGTAAAATATATTTAAAATATATAATAATAAAAAAAAAAAAAGAAAACCTTTCATAAAATAAATATATAACATATTATTAATTATATGTATGAAAGGAAAGAAAAAATTTATTATAAATTTAATTTTTCTTTTTGATATATTTTTGTATTAGTAATATAATACATAAATAAGGATTTGGTATAAAATATAAGTATTAACTAATATTTAATACGTTAATGATCCTTCCGCAGGTTCACCTACGGAAACCTTGTTACGACTTTTACTTCCTCTAAATAATCAAGTTTGGTCATCTTCCCAGCGACATCGGTAATGTCGAAACATCACCGCGTACCAGTCCGAAGACCTCACTAAATCATTCAATCGGTAGTAGCGACGGGCGGTGTGTACAAAGGGCAGGGACGTAATCAACGCGAGCTTATGACTCGCGCTTACTGGGAATTCCTCGTTCATGGGGAATAATTGCAAGCCCCAATCCCTAGCACGAAGGAGGTTCAGCGGGTTACCCGGACCTTTCGGCCAGGGAAGACACGCTGATTCCTTCAGTGTAGCGCGCGTGCGGCCCAGAACATCTAAGGGCATCACAGACCTGTTATTGCTCAATCTCGTGCGGCTAGAAGCCGCCTGTCCCTCTAAGAAGAATTATATGTACGCCAGTAGTAAAAACCACAAACTCCCGCCCACCACACACCAACCAAACACCGAAATGCTGGAGATGTGCAGTAAAGAAACGAGAGATGTGAGCCTTCGAGATACTGGTAAGTGAAACGTCTATTTAGTAGGCTAGAGTCTCGTTCGTTATCGGAATTAACCAGACAAATCGCTCCACCAACTAAGAACGGCCATGCACCACCACCCACTGAATCAAGAAAGAGCTCTCAATCTGTCAATCCTTCCAGTGTCTGGGCCTGGTGAGGTTTCCCGTGTTGAGTCAAATTAAGCCGCAGGCTCCACTCCTGGTGGTGCCCTTCCGTCAATTCCTTTAAGTTTCAGCTTTGCAACCATACTTCCCCCGGAACCCAAAAGCTTTGGTTTCCCGAAAGCTGCCCGCCAAGTCATCGGAGGAACTTTGGCGGATCGCTAGCTGGCATCGTTTATGGTCAGAACTAGGGCGGTATCTGATCGCCTTCGAACCTCTGACTTTCGTTCTTGATTAATGAAAACATTTTTGGCAAATGCTTTCGCTTTAGTCCGTCTTGCGACGATCCAAGAATTTCACCTCTAACGTCGCAATACGAATGCCCCCACCTGTCCCTATTAATCATTACCTTGGGGTTCCGAAAACCAACAAAATAGAACCAAGGTCCTGTTCCATTATTCCATGCACTAATTATTCAGGCATTAATTAGCCTGCTTTGAGCACTTTAATTTGTTCAAAGTAAACGTGCCGGCCCGCCTCGACACTCAATTAAGAGCACCGCGACAGGATTTATAAGTCGGATGTGCAAAAGACCGAAATCTCTCACTTACATCCACCGGCAGGACGTCCCACAATCATGCCAGTTAGCACCGCGGGCGGTGAACCGACAGTGCGGGACACAAATTCAACTACGAGCTTTTTAACCGCAACAACTTTAATATACGCTATTGGAGCTGGAATTACCGCGGCGGCTGGCACCAGACTTGCCCTCCAATTGGTCCTTGTTAAAGGATTTAAAGTGTACTCATTCCGATTACGGGGCCTCGGATGAGTCCCGTATCGTTATTTTTCGTCACTACCTCCCCGTGCCGGGAGTGGGTAATTTGCGCGCCTGCTGCCTTCCTTGGATGTGGTAGCCGTTTCTCAGGCTCCCTCTCCGGAATCGAACCCTGATTCCCCGTTACCCGTTACAACCATGGTAGGCGCAGATCCTACCATCGACAGTTGATAAGGCAGACATTTGAAAGATGCGTCGCCGGTACAAGACCATGCGATCAGCATAAAGTTATTCAGATTCACCATTTATTGAGCGACGAACGATAACGCCTAAACGCTACCGACGCCGATTGGTTTTGATCTAATAAAAGCACTCCTTCCGTCTCCGGTCAGAGCTCTGTTTGCATGTATTAGCTCTAGAATTACCACAGTTATCCAAGTAATTGTGGTACGATCTAAGGAACCATAACTGATTTAATGAGCCTTTCGCGGTTTCACTTTAATATAGTTTGTACTTAGACATGCATGGCTTAATCTTTGAGACAAGCATATGACTACTGGCAGGATCAACCAGGGAACTGTTTTATATATTATTTATATAAAAATAAGTATATATTTATTAATAACAGTTCAAGAAAATATAATAAAATATTTTCTATATTTATAACATAGTATAAATTTATAAGAGTTTACAGTCTACAAAATATTGCAGACAACTAGTCACACATTTGACTAATAATATATAAGAGTTTATAGTCTACAAAATTTATTGCAGACAACTGGTCACACAATTGACCAAAATTTACGGGTCATAATGTCCCAAATATATTTCATTTGATATCACTTTACTCTTTATAAAATTCATCGCTAGATAAATTAGCGTCTTTGTAAAAATAACGTATTATTGTTTATTTTTCTACTATTAAAAAAATAGTTTAAATAAACATATTCTCACTCGGTATGTTGTAAGTTGTTGTAAATTACCTATAATAGAACTTATAGGATTTTTTTATTTTATATTATTTGCATAAGAGTCATACGTATGAAAACGTTCACCCGCAAATATGCTGTTGACCACGCCATATTTCAGGAAAAACAAAAAATAACCATATAATATAATTTTTATAATTATTATTCTTCCTGAGATATGCCTTATATATATATATAAAAAATATATAATTTAACGTGTTAGGATTAACGTGCGTAAGTCAGTGGACGTATATCCTGTTACACAATAATAATATAAAAGCCAAATATAAATTCAATAAGCGAATGTTCCATTATTATATTATAAATATTATTCGCAATATAATTATTTGCTTCATATTATATAAATAATTTAATGTGTTAAGATGTATCGTACGTAAGTATTATTATATAATGATACATCCCATATTACACAAAATACTACATTTTCTTTTATAATAATATATATATGTAGTATTTTTTATTTTTAATATGGTAGTAATAATAGATGATGAAATATTCAATAAAATATGTTACTTGTTGCTAACTAGATTGCGAAAAGCTTTCGGAAAGAAATATTATTTCATTCTTACTAACCTCTACCAACAGACACAACATTTCACATATATAATCAAAGAACCCTCCGGATAATATTTCACTCCTACTAAGTTCCCTGTATCCATAAATTCAACATGATATCACTACCATAATAATAATAATTATTATATCATGTATGTAGGGGATACATAAATAGTGAGCCAGAACATATAGGATATAGATATCATCATCAAAATATATAAATCCATTAATTCTGTTAATGTTAGATATGTTTAAATAAATACCACAACAAAACTCACTCCACAAAGCATAATATTCCATTATTAAAATTTAAATATATAAATATGATTTGTGTTATCGCATCAAGTAATATAATAAAATAATATATATAAGATAAATATACTTGATACTAGATGATACGTAGGTATTGACATAAAAATATAGATTAAATAAAGAAAATTTATATTATAATAATTTCATAACCTACTAGCTGTAATGTGAACTCATATATGAACATAATTTATAAAAATATATATATCTTGAACATTTGAGTTACACAGCTATCATCCTATAATACATATCAGGTCAAATTTGACACAAAAATACTTATCATCACGGTAACATATATAATACCGGTAGGTAATGGATAGGTGGCCGATAAAATATCCAAATTATATTTTAACCCTTGTAATGAATTGACAACCATAAATTAACAATATATATATATATAATATATGACAATATAAAATCTTTTAATATTTTTATATCGTCAAATAATATATATGAATTTTTTTTTATTATTCGACACTATAAAACTATTTTTATTAATTTTGTTAAAATTTCACTAATTCAAGTAATATTATGGATTTATATAATTTATTTTGTACCCAAATATCTATATTCACAAATATTATCGACACTATAAAATTATGCAAAAACATTTACAACATACTTACCTTATAGTACAAACCATGTCATATTTGACCCAAAAATTATTGAAGCTACGGTAAAATATTTTATACTGCCGTTCAATGATTAGGTTGCCAATAAAATATCAAATATACACCAAATTTATTTGATAATATGAAATATAAATTAAATTTTTTTTTTTTTCCAATTGAAATTTTATATCGTCACATAAAATATCACAATTTAAAATTAATAATAATATAAATTTTACATCGTCAAATAGTATTCAAAACAAATTGACTGAATAAAATTTTTTTAAAACATATACTTACCTTATAGTACAAACCATGTCATATTTGACCCAAAAATTATTGAAGCTACGGTAAAATATATTATACCGGCGATCAATGGTCAGGTTACCGATAGAAAATCAATTATACACTAATTTATTTGCATTTATTAGTATTTTACATCGTCAAATTAAATTTTTACCTATTTGACGATATAAAATTTTTTTTAATTTTACATCGTCATATTATTTATTCATTATGATTTGACGATATAAAATTTTTTTTAATTTTACTTCGTCATATATTGAGATGACAATGTAAAATAAAATTTATCAAAATTTTACATCGTCAATTTGAGTTTTTAACGATTTGACGATATAAAATTTTTTTTTATTTTACATCGTCATATAGTGAAATGACAATGTAAAAAAAATTATTCAAAATTTTACATCGTCAAATTGAATTCATTATGATTTGACGATATAAAATTTTTTTTAATTTTACCTCGTCATATATTGAGATGACAATGTAAAATAAAATTTATTAATATTTTACATCGTCTATTTGAGTTTTTAACGATTTGACGATACAAAATTTTTTTTTATTTTACATCGTCATATAGTGAAATGACAATGTAAAAAAAATTATTCAAAATTTTACATCGTCAAATTGAATTCATTATGATTTGACGATATAAAATTTTATTTAATTTTACTTCGTCATATATTGAGATGACAATGTAAAATAAAATTTATGAATAACTTACATCGTCAAATTGAATTTCCAACGATTTGACGATATAAAATTTTTTTTTATTTTACATCGTCATGTAGTGAAATGACAATGTAAAAAAGATCATTTATAATTTTACATCGTTATACAGTGAAATGACAATGTAAAATAAAATTTATCAATATTTTACATCGTCAAATTGAATTTTTGATGATTTGACGATATAAAATCTTTTTTAATTTTACATCGTCATATAGTGAAATGACAATGTAAAAAAAATTATTCAAAATTTTACATCGTCAAATTGAATTCATTAGATTTGACGATATAAAATTTTTTTTAATTTTACTTCGTCATATATTGAGATGACAATGTAAAATAAAATTTATGAATATCTTACATCGTCAAATTGAATTTCCAATGATTTGACGATATAAAATTTTTTTTTATTTTACATCGTCATGTAGTGAAATGACAATGTAAAAAAGATCATTTATAATTTTACATCGTCATACATTGAAATGACAATGTAAAATAAAATTTATCAATATTTTACATCGTCAAATTGAATTTTTGATGATTTGACGATATAAAATCTTTTTTAATTTTACATCGTCGTATAGTGAAATGACAATGTAAAAAAAAAAAAATATTTTATATTTTACATCGTCAAATTGAATTCATAATGATTTGACGATATAAACATATCTCAATAGGAATTTTACATCGTCAAATAGTATATGAAAACATATATTTCCAGTTTACACACAATACGTTCATCAAACCATTGGTTGCGATAGAGATATTTGGGAAAATACAAAAAAAAAATTTGGGCTTTTTTTTAACTATCATGTAAATTATAATTG
>OZ022334.1:28873919-28878919 GCA_963989225.1 Dromius quadrimaculatus | reverse complement strand
AGCATATTATAAATATATCCATCTATTTTCAATTATGAAAAATATAGATAAATAATGCTTTTTAATATAATAGATATTGGTTACGTAGGTACCCAAAATACCAAAATATTTTTTACTTGTTTGCTCATAATATTAACAATACTAAAATGAATATAGTATCATAAAATAATTATATAATTCATTTAGTATTTAATATAAGCAAAATATATATTTTTTTTTTAAATATATAAAGATACCATATATTAATATATTGTATAATGGTGTAAATACATAATATGATAGAATATTTTACAACCATATACTTTTTCATAAGAATGGTAAAATATATTTAAAATATATAATAATAAAAAAAAAAAAAGAAAACCTTTCATAAAATAAATATATAACATATTATTAATTATATGTATGAAAGGAAAGAAAAAATTTATTATAAATTTAATTTTTCTTTTTGATATATTTTTGTATTAGTAATATAATACATAAATAAGGATTTGGTATAAAATATAAGTATTAACTAATATTTAATACGTTAATGATCCTTCCGCAGGTTCACCTACGGAAACCTTGTTACGACTTTTACTTCCTCTAAATAATCAAGTTTGGTCATCTTCCCAGCGACATCGGTAATGTCGAAACATCACCGCGTACCAGTCCGAAGACCTCACTAAATCATTCAATCGGTAGTAGCGACGGGCGGTGTGTACAAAGGGCAGGGACGTAATCAACGCGAGCTTATGACTCGCGCTTACTGGGAATTCCTCGTTCATGGGGAATAATTGCAAGCCCCAATCCCTAGCACGAAGGAGGTTCAGCGGGTTACCCGGACCTTTCGGCCAGGGAAGACACGCTGATTCCTTCAGTGTAGCGCGCGTGCGGCCCAGAACATCTAAGGGCATCACAGACCTGTTATTGCTCAATCTCGTGCGGCTAGAAGCCGCCTGTCCCTCTAAGAAGAATTATATGTACGCCAGTAGTAAAAACCACAAACTCCCGCCCACCACACACCAACCAAACACCGAAATGCTGGAGATGTGCAGTAAAGAAACGAGAGATGTGAGCCTTCGAGATACTGGTAAGTGAAACGTCTATTTAGTAGGCTAGAGTCTCGTTCGTTATCGGAATTAACCAGACAAATCGCTCCACCAACTAAGAACGGCCATGCACCACCACCCACTGAATCAAGAAAGAGCTCTCAATCTGTCAATCCTTCCAGTGTCTGGGCCTGGTGAGGTTTCCCGTGTTGAGTCAAATTAAGCCGCAGGCTCCACTCCTGGTGGTGCCCTTCCGTCAATTCCTTTAAGTTTCAGCTTTGCAACCATACTTCCCCCGGAACCCAAAAGCTTTGGTTTCCCGAAAGCTGCCCGCCAAGTCATCGGAGGAACTTTGGCGGATCGCTAGCTGGCATCGTTTATGGTCAGAACTAGGGCGGTATCTGATCGCCTTCGAACCTCTGACTTTCGTTCTTGATTAATGAAAACATTTTTGGCAAATGCTTTCGCTTTAGTCCGTCTTGCGACGATCCAAGAATTTCACCTCTAACGTCGCAATACGAATGCCCCCACCTGTCCCTATTAATCATTACCTTGGGGTTCCGAAAACCAACAAAATAGAACCAAGGTCCTGTTCCATTATTCCATGCACTAATTATTCAGGCATTAATTAGCCTGCTTTGAGCACTTTAATTTGTTCAAAGTAAACGTGCCGGCCCGCCTCGACACTCAATTAAGAGCACCGCGACAGGATTTATAAGTCGGATGTGCAAAAGACCGAAATCTCTCACTTACATCCACCGGCAGGACGTCCCACAATCATGCCAGTTAGCACCGCGGGCGGTGAACCGACAGTGCGGGACACAAATTCAACTACGAGCTTTTTAACCGCAACAACTTTAATATACGCTATTGGAGCTGGAATTACCGCGGCGGCTGGCACCAGACTTGCCCTCCAATTGGTCCTTGTTAAAGGATTTAAAGTGTACTCATTCCGATTACGGGGCCTCGGATGAGTCCCGTATCGTTATTTTTCGTCACTACCTCCCCGTGCCGGGAGTGGGTAATTTGCGCGCCTGCTGCCTTCCTTGGATGTGGTAGCCGTTTCTCAGGCTCCCTCTCCGGAATCGAACCCTGATTCCCCGTTACCCGTTACAACCATGGTAGGCGCAGATCCTACCATCGACAGTTGATAAGGCAGACATTTGAAAGATGCGTCGCCGGTACAAGACCATGCGATCAGCATAAAGTTATTCAGATTCACCATTTATTGAGCGACGAACGATAACGCCTAAACGCTACCGACGCCGATTGGTTTTGATCTAATAAAAGCACTCCTTCCGTCTCCGGTCAGAGCTCTGTTTGCATGTATTAGCTCTAGAATTACCACAGTTATCCAAGTAATTGTGGTACGATCTAAGGAACCATAACTGATTTAATGAGCCTTTCGCGGTTTCACTTTAATATAGTTTGTACTTAGACATGCATGGCTTAATCTTTGAGACAAGCATATGACTACTGGCAGGATCAACCAGGGAACTGTTTTATATATTATTTATATAAAAATAAGTATATATTTATTAATAACAGTTCAAGAAAATATAATAAAATATTTTCTATATTTATAACATAGTATAAATTTATAAGAGTTTACAGTCTACAAAATATTGCAGACAACTAGTCACACATTTGACTAATAATATATAAGAGTTTATAGTCTACAAAATTTATTGCAGACAACTGGTCACACAATTGACCAAAATTTACGGGTCATAATGTCCCAAATATATTTCATTTGATATCACTTTACTCTTTATAAAATTCATCGCTAGATAAATTAGCGTCTTTGTAAAAATAACGTATTATTGTTTATTTTTCTACTATTAAAAAAATAGTTTAAATAAACATATTCTCACTCGGTATGTTGTAAGTTGTTGTAAATTACCTATAATAGAACTTATAGGATTTTTTTATTTTATATTATTTGCATAAGAGTCATACGTATGAAAACGTTCACCCGCAAATATGCTGTTGACCACGCCATATTTCAGGAAAAACAAAAAATAACCATATAATATAATTTTTATAATTATTATTCTTCCTGAGATATGCCTTATATATATATATAAAAAATATATAATTTAACGTGTTAGGATTAACGTGCGTAAGTCAGTGGACGTATATCCTGTTACACAATAATAATATAAAAGCCAAATATAAATTCAATAAGCGAATGTTCCATTATTATATTATAAATATTATTCGCAATATAATTATTTGCTTCATATTATATAAATAATTTAATGTGTTAAGATGTATCGTACGTAAGTATTATTATATAATGATACATCCCATATTACACAAAATACTACATTTTCTTTTATAATAATATATATATGTAGTATTTTTTATTTTTAATATGGTAGTAATAATAGATGATGAAATATTCAATAAAATATGTTACTTGTTGCTAACTAGATTGCGAAAAGCTTTCGGAAAGAAATATTATTTCATTCTTACTAACCTCTACCAACAGACACAACATTTCACATATATAATCAAAGAACCCTCCGGATAATATTTCACTCCTACTAAGTTCCCTGTATCCATAAATTCAACATGATATCACTACCATAATAATAATAATTATTATATCATGTATGTAGGGGATACATAAATAGTGAGCCAGAACATATAGGATATAGATATCATCATCAAAATATATAAATCCATTAATTCTGTTAATGTTAGATATGTTTAAATAAATACCACAACAAAACTCACTCCACAAAGCATAATATTCCATTATTAAAATTTAAATATATAAATATGATTTGTGTTATCGCATCAAGTAATATAATAAAATAATATATATAAGATAAATATACTTGATACTAGATGATACGTAGGTATTGACATAAAAATATAGATTAAATAAAGAAAATTTATATTATAATAATTTCATAACCTACTAGCTGTAATGTGAACTCATATATGAACATAATTTATAAAAATATATATATCTTGAACATTTGAGTTACACAGCTATCATCCTATAATACATATCAGGTCAAATTTGACACAAAAATACTTATCATCACGGTAACATATATAATACCGGTAGGTAATGGATAGGTGGCCGATAAAATATCCAAATTATATTTTAACCCTTGTAATGAATTGACAACCATAAATTAACAATATATATATATATAATATATGACAATATAAAATCTTTTAATATTTTTATATCGTCAAATAATATATATGAATTTTTTTTTATTATTCGACACTATAAAACTATTTTTATTAATTTTGTTAAAATTTCACTAATTCAAGTAATATTATGGATTTATATAATTTATTTTGTACCCAAATATCTATATTCACAAATATTATCGACACTATAAAATTATGCAAAAACATTTACAACATACTTACCTTATAGTACAAACCATGTCATATTTGACCCAAAAATTATTGAAGCTACGGTAAAATATTTTATACTGCCGTTCAATGATTAGGTTGCCAATAAAATATCAAATATACACCAAATTTATTTGATAATATGAAATATAAATTAAATTTTTTTTTTTTTCCAATTGAAATTTTATATCGTCACATAAAATATCACAATTTAAAATTAATAATAATATAAATTTTACATCGTCAAATAGTATTCAAAACAAATTGACTGAATAAAATTTTTTTAAAACATATACTTACCTTATAGTACAAACCATGTCATATTTGACCCAAAAATTATTGAAGCTACGGTAAAATATATTATACCGGCGATCAATGGTCAGGTTACCGATAGAAAATCAATTATACACTAATTTATTTGCATTTATTAGTATTTTACATCGTCAAATTAAATTTTTACCTATTTGACGATATAAAATTTTTTTTAATTTTACATCGTCATATTATTTATTCATTATGATTTGACGATATAAAATTTTTTTTAATTTTACTTCGTCATATATTGAGATGACAATGTAAAATAAA
>OZ022334.1:28858919-28866419 GCA_963989225.1 Dromius quadrimaculatus | reverse complement strand
GTACCCATAAGAATTTTCTATAAATTTTTCATTGTTCTCAGTAAGAATAATCATTTCAAACATATAACATATAAAAAAAACATATTAAATGTATAGATATTTTTTTTTTTGTAAACCTCTTCCACAAAAAATATTACATTTTTGTTGTTCACAATCATTGTAAATTATTTGGTTTGGGCGATAGAATCCTTTACGACCCACGTATAATGAAACATATAAATATAATATATAAGTATTTATAACTTATATATTTTTATGTTATAATATATATGTTTATTACACTTCCGTAACATATAAAAATATCATAAATAATAATATTTAAGCATATTATAAATATATCCATCTATTTTCAATTATGAAAAATATAGATAAATAATGCTTTTTAATATAATAGATATTGGTTACGTAGGTACCCAAAATACCAAAATATTTTTTACTTGTTTGCTCATAATATTAACAATACTAAAATGAATATAGTATCATAAAATAATTATATAATTCATTTAGTATTTAATATAAGCAAAATATATATTTTTTTTTTAAATATATAAAGATACCATATATTAATATATTGTATAATGGTGTAAATACATAATATGATAGAATATTTTACAACCATATACTTTTTCATAAGAATGGTAAAATATATTTAAAATATATAATAATAAAAAAAAAAAAAGAAAACCTTTCATAAAATAAATATATAACATATTATTAATTATATGTATGAAAGGAAAGAAAAAATTTATTATAAATTTAATTTTTCTTTTTGATATATTTTTGTATTAGTAATATAATACATAAATAAGGATTTGGTATAAAATATAAGTATTAACTAATATTTAATACGTTAATGATCCTTCCGCAGGTTCACCTACGGAAACCTTGTTACGACTTTTACTTCCTCTAAATAATCAAGTTTGGTCATCTTCCCAGCGACATCGGTAATGTCGAAACATCACCGCGTACCAGTCCGAAGACCTCACTAAATCATTCAATCGGTAGTAGCGACGGGCGGTGTGTACAAAGGGCAGGGACGTAATCAACGCGAGCTTATGACTCGCGCTTACTGGGAATTCCTCGTTCATGGGGAATAATTGCAAGCCCCAATCCCTAGCACGAAGGAGGTTCAGCGGGTTACCCGGACCTTTCGGCCAGGGAAGACACGCTGATTCCTTCAGTGTAGCGCGCGTGCGGCCCAGAACATCTAAGGGCATCACAGACCTGTTATTGCTCAATCTCGTGCGGCTAGAAGCCGCCTGTCCCTCTAAGAAGAATTATATGTACGCCAGTAGTAAAAACCACAAACTCCCGCCCACCACACACCAACCAAACACCGAAATGCTGGAGATGTGCAGTAAAGAAACGAGAGATGTGAGCCTTCGAGATACTGGTAAGTGAAACGTCTATTTAGTAGGCTAGAGTCTCGTTCGTTATCGGAATTAACCAGACAAATCGCTCCACCAACTAAGAACGGCCATGCACCACCACCCACTGAATCAAGAAAGAGCTCTCAATCTGTCAATCCTTCCAGTGTCTGGGCCTGGTGAGGTTTCCCGTGTTGAGTCAAATTAAGCCGCAGGCTCCACTCCTGGTGGTGCCCTTCCGTCAATTCCTTTAAGTTTCAGCTTTGCAACCATACTTCCCCCGGAACCCAAAAGCTTTGGTTTCCCGAAAGCTGCCCGCCAAGTCATCGGAGGAACTTTGGCGGATCGCTAGCTGGCATCGTTTATGGTCAGAACTAGGGCGGTATCTGATCGCCTTCGAACCTCTGACTTTCGTTCTTGATTAATGAAAACATTTTTGGCAAATGCTTTCGCTTTAGTCCGTCTTGCGACGATCCAAGAATTTCACCTCTAACGTCGCAATACGAATGCCCCCACCTGTCCCTATTAATCATTACCTTGGGGTTCCGAAAACCAACAAAATAGAACCAAGGTCCTGTTCCATTATTCCATGCACTAATTATTCAGGCATTAATTAGCCTGCTTTGAGCACTTTAATTTGTTCAAAGTAAACGTGCCGGCCCGCCTCGACACTCAATTAAGAGCACCGCGACAGGATTTATAAGTCGGATGTGCAAAAGACCGAAATCTCTCACTTACATCCACCGGCAGGACGTCCCACAATCATGCCAGTTAGCACCGCGGGCGGTGAACCGACAGTGCGGGACACAAATTCAACTACGAGCTTTTTAACCGCAACAACTTTAATATACGCTATTGGAGCTGGAATTACCGCGGCGGCTGGCACCAGACTTGCCCTCCAATTGGTCCTTGTTAAAGGATTTAAAGTGTACTCATTCCGATTACGGGGCCTCGGATGAGTCCCGTATCGTTATTTTTCGTCACTACCTCCCCGTGCCGGGAGTGGGTAATTTGCGCGCCTGCTGCCTTCCTTGGATGTGGTAGCCGTTTCTCAGGCTCCCTCTCCGGAATCGAACCCTGATTCCCCGTTACCCGTTACAACCATGGTAGGCGCAGATCCTACCATCGACAGTTGATAAGGCAGACATTTGAAAGATGCGTCGCCGGTACAAGACCATGCGATCAGCATAAAGTTATTCAGATTCACCATTTATTGAGCGACGAACGATAACGCCTAAACGCTACCGACGCCGATTGGTTTTGATCTAATAAAAGCACTCCTTCCGTCTCCGGTCAGAGCTCTGTTTGCATGTATTAGCTCTAGAATTACCACAGTTATCCAAGTAATTGTGGTACGATCTAAGGAACCATAACTGATTTAATGAGCCTTTCGCGGTTTCACTTTAATATAGTTTGTACTTAGACATGCATGGCTTAATCTTTGAGACAAGCATATGACTACTGGCAGGATCAACCAGGGAACTGTTTTATATATTATTTATATAAAAATAAGTATATATTTATTAATAACAGTTCAAGAAAATATAATAAAATATTTTCTATATTTATAACATAGTATAAATTTATAAGAGTTTACAGTCTACAAAATATTGCAGACAACTAGTCACACATTTGACTAATAATATATAAGAGTTTATAGTCTACAAAATTTATTGCAGACAACTGGTCACACAATTGACCAAAATTTACGGGTCATAATGTCCCAAATATATTTCATTTGATATCACTTTACTCTTTATAAAATTCATCGCTAGATAAATTAGCGTCTTTGTAAAAATAACGTATTATTGTTTATTTTTCTACTATTAAAAAAATAGTTTAAATAAACATATTCTCACTCGGTATGTTGTAAGTTGTTGTAAATTACCTATAATAGAACTTATAGGATTTTTTTATTTTATATTATTTGCATAAGAGTCATACGTATGAAAACGTTCACCCGCAAATATGCTGTTGACCACGCCATATTTCAGGAAAAACAAAAAATAACCATATAATATAATTTTTATAATTATTATTCTTCCTGAGATATGCCTTATATATATATATAAAAAATATATAATTTAACGTGTTAGGATTAACGTGCGTAAGTCAGTGGACGTATATCCTGTTACACAATAATAATATAAAAGCCAAATATAAATTCAATAAGCGAATGTTCCATTATTATATTATAAATATTATTCGCAATATAATTATTTGCTTCATATTATATAAATAATTTAATGTGTTAAGATGTATCGTACGTAAGTATTATTATATAATGATACATCCCATATTACACAAAATACTACATTTTCTTTTATAATAATAT
This sequence comes from Dromius quadrimaculatus, assembly GCA_963989225.1. Taxonomy (NCBI): domain Eukaryota; kingdom Metazoa; phylum Arthropoda; class Insecta; order Coleoptera; family Carabidae; genus Dromius; species Dromius quadrimaculatus. The sequence continues at coordinate 28,862,717 of OZ022334.1, read as the reverse complement.
ATATATGTAGTATTTTTTATTTTTAATATGGTAGTAATAATAGATGATGAAATATTCAATAAAATATGTTACTTGTTGCTAACTAGATTGCGAAAAGCTTTCGGAAAGAAATATTATTTCATTCTTACTAACCTCTACCAACAGACACAACATTTCACATATATAATCAAAGAACCCTCCGGATAATATTTCACTCCTACTAAGTTCCCTGTATCCATAAATTCAACATGATATCACTACCATAATAATAATAATTATTATATCATGTATGTAGGGGATACATAAATAGTGAGCCAGAACATATAGGATATAGATATCATCATCAAAATATATAAATCCATTAATTCTGTTAATGTTAGATATGTTTAAATAAATACCACAACAAAACTCACTCCACAAAGCATAATATTCCATTATTAAAATTTAAATATATAAATATGATTTGTGTTATCGCATCAAGTAATATAATAAAATAATATATATAAGATAAATATACTTGATACTAGATGATACGTAGGTATTGACATAAAAATATAGATTAAATAAAGAAAATTTATATTATAATAATTTCATAACCTACTAGCTGTAATGTGAACTCATATATGAACATAATTTATAAAAATATATATATCTTGAACATTTGAGTTACACAGCTATCATCCTATAATACATATCAGGTCAAATTTGACACAAAAATACTTATCATCACGGTAACATATATAATACCGGTAGGTAATGGATAGGTGGCCGATAAAATATCCAAATTATATTTTAACCCTTGTAATGAATTGACAACCATAAATTAACAATATATATATATATAATATATGACAATATAAAATCTTTTAATATTTTTATATCGTCAAATAATATATATGAATTTTTTTTTATTATTCGACACTATAAAACTATTTTTATTAATTTTGTTAAAATTTCACTAATTCAAGTAATATTATGGATTTATATAATTTATTTTGTACCCAAATATCTATATTCACAAATATTATCGACACTATAAAATTATGCAAAAACATTTACAACATACTTACCTTATAGTACAAACCATGTCATATTTGACCCAAAAATTATTGAAGCTACGGTAAAATATTTTATACTGCCGTTCAATGATTAGGTTGCCAATAAAATATCAAATATACACCAAATTTATTTGATAATATGAAATATAAATTAAATTTTTTTTTTTTTCCAATTGAAATTTTATATCGTCACATAAAATATCACAATTTAAAATTAATAATAATATAAATTTTACATCGTCAAATAGTATTCAAAACAAATTGACTGAATAAAATTTTTTTAAAACATATACTTACCTTATAGTACAAACCATGTCATATTTGACCCAAAAATTATTGAAGCTACGGTAAAATATATTATACCGGCGATCAATGGTCAGGTTACCGATAGAAAATCAATTATACACTAATTTATTTGCATTTATTAGTATTTTACATCGTCAAATTAAATTTTTACCTATTTGACGATATAAAATTTTTTTTAATTTTACATCGTCATATTATTTATTCATTATGATTTGACGATATAAAATTTTTTTTAATTTTACTTCGTCATATATTGAGATGACAATGTAAAATAAAATTTATCAAAATTTTACATCGTCAATTTGAGTTTTTAACGATTTGACGATATAAAATTTTTTTTTATTTTACATCGTCATATAGTGAAATGACAATGTAAAAAAAATTATTCAAAATTTTACATCGTCAAATTGAATTCATTATGATTTGACGATATAAAATTTTTTTTAATTTTACCTCGTCATATATTGAGATGACAATGTAAAATAAAATTTATTAATATTTTACATCGTCTATTTGAGTTTTTAACGATTTGACGATACAAAATTTTTTTTTATTTTACATCGTCATATAGTGAAATGACAATGTAAAAAAAATTATTCAAAATTTTACATCGTCAAATTGAATTCATTATGATTTGACGATATAAAATTTTATTTAATTTTACTTCGTCATATATTGAGATGACAATGTAAAATAAAATTTATGAATAACTTACATCGTCAAATTGAATTTCCAACGATTTGACGATATAAAATTTTTTTTTATTTTACATCGTCATGTAGTGAAATGACAATGTAAAAAAGATCATTTATAATTTTACATCGTTATACAGTGAAATGACAATGTAAAATAAAATTTATCAATATTTTACATCGTCAAATTGAATTTTTGATGATTTGACGATATAAAATCTTTTTTAATTTTACATCGTCATATAGTGAAATGACAATGTAAAAAAAATTATTCAAAATTTTACATCGTCAAATTGAATTCATTAGATTTGACGATATAAAATTTTTTTTAATTTTACTTCGTCATATATTGAGATGACAATGTAAAATAAAATTTATGAATATCTTACATCGTCAAATTGAATTTCCAATGATTTGACGATATAAAATTTTTTTTTATTTTACATCGTCATGTAGTGAAATGACAATGTAAAAAAGATCATTTATAATTTTACATCGTCATACATTGAAATGACAATGTAAAATAAAATTTATCAATATTTTACATCGTCAAATTGAATTTTTGATGATTTGACGATATAAAATCTTTTTTAATTTTACATCGTCGTATAGTGAAATGACAATGTAAAAAAAAAAAAATATTTTATATTTTACATCGTCAAATTGAATTCATAATGATTTGACGATATAAACATATCTCAATAGGAATTTTACATCGTCAAATAGTATATGAAAACATATATTTCCAGTTTACACACAATACGTTCATCAAACCATTGGTTGCGATAGAGATATTTGGGAAAATACAAAAAAAAAATTTGGGCTTTTTTTTAACTATCATGTAAATTATAATTGTCTCAAATGTAATATAAGTAGTCATAAACAACACTCTTTACCTATACACCTTCACTTTTACTCACATGCATTATAATTATATGTATATTTTCAATATACACATAATACGGTCAACAAGCCATTGCTTGCGATAAAGATATTTGGGAAAATACAGAATATTTTTTCTCTTCTCTTTTCAAATTTAATTTTTATAAAAATTATTATTGTTTCAAAAGTAATATTAGTAGTTATAAACACACACTTTACCCGTTCAGCTTAACTTATTTCACATGCATATTATACATCAATTTTCAATATACACACAATATTGGTCAACGCTCCATTGCTTGCGATAAAGATATTTGGGAAAAATAAAAATAAATTATTCCTTTTTTTTGTTAATTTATATGAATATTTTAATTATTTTTTAGGTGTTATAGGTAGACATGGACACTCTCTTCGCCCCTCCCTCCATCTTCACATAATACACGCATATTATGTCTATTCTCACGTTTACACACAATACACGGTGAACAAGCCATTGCCTGCGATAAAGATATTTGGGAAAACGCAAAAAAAAAATTCAACTCAATCTTTAAAAAAAGTATTAATGATAAAAAAAAAAAAAAAATGATAATATTGATAATATTATTAATAATCAGATAATATTAGCGGCCGAGCTCGCTTCGCGAAAGTAGCATCGCTCGCTCGGCAGCGACAGTTTATCAATAAGAAAAATTAAATAATAATAATCAAATAAAATTAACAGGCCGAGCTCGCTTCGCGAGCACAGCTGCTTATTTTCAACGAAAGCAGCATCGCTCGCACGGCAGCGACAGCTTATCAATGAAAATAATTAAATAATAATAATCAAATAATATTGACAGGCCGAACTAGCTTCGCGTAGCACGGTTTCTTGTTTTAATTAA
>OZ022334.1:28846419-28853919 GCA_963989225.1 Dromius quadrimaculatus | reverse complement strand
GGCTCTCCCAAACACTACATTGCCCAACAATTGTTTCCAATTGTGGGCTTCAGTGCTGGGCTCTTCCCTGTTCGCTCGCCGCTACTAAGGGAATCCTAGTTAGTTTCTTTTCCTCCGCTTAATAATATGCTTAAATTTAGCGGGTAATCTCACCTAACCTGAGGTCGCATAGTTATGTTATTTTACATGCTGATAATAAATAAAATTATACAACATATTTTAATATTAATGAAAAATAAAACTATTTTACCAAAAAAAAAAAAAATAATAATTATATTATTTTGTGTATATTTCTAATAATAGAATAATGAAAATTTCTACATATTTGATGCAACTATTATATATTGATGTCTTAATATAATTATTATACCTTAAAATGTTATATAAAACAATTCATGGATACATCAATTTGTTGCCAATATAAATTATATATATGCATTAACGAAATAATCAATATTATTTTGTTTTGAAATATACTATTATTATATTGGTAAAACAATATGATTTATTTTTCATAAACGTGTACGGTTTAGTATTATTAATATAATATAATAGATAACATAATAATATAACAATACTTTACCAGTGACACTATTAACATATTTAAGAGCACAATACAAAATATATAAAATTATTTATATATTATATGTACTGAATAACTCTATAAACGATTATTTTTCATTAAAAAAAAAAACAATCAGTCTAGTTCAAATAGAACACGACCCTCAGTCAGGCGTGGTCTGGAAATAGTTATTCCAAGACCGCAATGTGCGTTCGAAATATCAATGTTCATGTGTCCTGCAGTTCACAAGTTGACGCGCAATTAGCTGCGTTCTTCATCGATCTGCGAACCAAGTGATCCACTGTTCAGGGTGATTTTATAAGCTTTTTATTTCTTTTTAATATAATATAATGTCTAATATAAAAAGCATTATTTATGTTATGTTTGATAGTTATAATAATTTATATATATGTCATTTTTTAATAGATACAATTCAAATAATAAGAACTTATAAATATTATGTAATTTTTATATTATTATTTTATACTGTAATATTTAGAATATAAAAACCACAATAATAAGTTCATCCATAATATTGTATTTTAAATATACATATATTATGACATATATATATTACACATAATTACTAATCAAACATATATTAGATAATCAAATTCACATGTCTATACATTATTCTTTTCTATAAATATATGTATATAATGTTTGCTATGATAATAATAATATTTTACTTGAATACGAACAATGCCTATTTGAGGTTATAATAAAATTCAAATGGATTTTTCTATAATATAATATAGTACCCATAAGAATTTTCTATAAATTTTTCATTGTTCTCAGTAAGAATAATCATTTCAAACATATAACATATAAAAAAAACATATTAAATGTATAGATATTTTTTTTTTTGTAAACCTCTTCCACAAAAAATATTACATTTTTGTTGTTCACAATCATTGTAAATTATTTGGTTTGGGCGATAGAATCCTTTACGACCCACGTATAATGAAACATATAAATATAATATATAAGTATTTATAACTTATATATTTTTATGTTATAATATATATGTTTATTACACTTCCGTAACATATAAAAATATCATAAATAATAATATTTAAGCATATTATAAATATATCCATCTATTTTCAATTATGAAAAATATAGATAAATAATGCTTTTTAATATAATAGATATTGGTTACGTAGGTACCCAAAATACCAAAATATTTTTTACTTGTTTGCTCATAATATTAACAATACTAAAATGAATATAGTATCATAAAATAATTATATAATTCATTTAGTATTTAATATAAGCAAAATATATATTTTTTTTTTAAATATATAAAGATACCATATATTAATATATTGTATAATGGTGTAAATACATAATATGATAGAATATTTTACAACCATATACTTTTTCATAAGAATGGTAAAATATATTTAAAATATATAATAATAAAAAAAAAAAAAGAAAACCTTTCATAAAATAAATATATAACATATTATTAATTATATGTATGAAAGGAAAGAAAAAATTTATTATAAATTTAATTTTTCTTTTTGATATATTTTTGTATTAGTAATATAATACATAAATAAGGATTTGGTATAAAATATAAGTATTAACTAATATTTAATACGTTAATGATCCTTCCGCAGGTTCACCTACGGAAACCTTGTTACGACTTTTACTTCCTCTAAATAATCAAGTTTGGTCATCTTCCCAGCGACATCGGTAATGTCGAAACATCACCGCGTACCAGTCCGAAGACCTCACTAAATCATTCAATCGGTAGTAGCGACGGGCGGTGTGTACAAAGGGCAGGGACGTAATCAACGCGAGCTTATGACTCGCGCTTACTGGGAATTCCTCGTTCATGGGGAATAATTGCAAGCCCCAATCCCTAGCACGAAGGAGGTTCAGCGGGTTACCCGGACCTTTCGGCCAGGGAAGACACGCTGATTCCTTCAGTGTAGCGCGCGTGCGGCCCAGAACATCTAAGGGCATCACAGACCTGTTATTGCTCAATCTCGTGCGGCTAGAAGCCGCCTGTCCCTCTAAGAAGAATTATATGTACGCCAGTAGTAAAAACCACAAACTCCCGCCCACCACACACCAACCAAACACCGAAATGCTGGAGATGTGCAGTAAAGAAACGAGAGATGTGAGCCTTCGAGATACTGGTAAGTGAAACGTCTATTTAGTAGGCTAGAGTCTCGTTCGTTATCGGAATTAACCAGACAAATCGCTCCACCAACTAAGAACGGCCATGCACCACCACCCACTGAATCAAGAAAGAGCTCTCAATCTGTCAATCCTTCCAGTGTCTGGGCCTGGTGAGGTTTCCCGTGTTGAGTCAAATTAAGCCGCAGGCTCCACTCCTGGTGGTGCCCTTCCGTCAATTCCTTTAAGTTTCAGCTTTGCAACCATACTTCCCCCGGAACCCAAAAGCTTTGGTTTCCCGAAAGCTGCCCGCCAAGTCATCGGAGGAACTTTGGCGGATCGCTAGCTGGCATCGTTTATGGTCAGAACTAGGGCGGTATCTGATCGCCTTCGAACCTCTGACTTTCGTTCTTGATTAATGAAAACATTTTTGGCAAATGCTTTCGCTTTAGTCCGTCTTGCGACGATCCAAGAATTTCACCTCTAACGTCGCAATACGAATGCCCCCACCTGTCCCTATTAATCATTACCTTGGGGTTCCGAAAACCAACAAAATAGAACCAAGGTCCTGTTCCATTATTCCATGCACTAATTATTCAGGCATTAATTAGCCTGCTTTGAGCACTTTAATTTGTTCAAAGTAAACGTGCCGGCCCGCCTCGACACTCAATTAAGAGCACCGCGACAGGATTTATAAGTCGGATGTGCAAAAGACCGAAATCTCTCACTTACATCCACCGGCAGGACGTCCCACAATCATGCCAGTTAGCACCGCGGGCGGTGAACCGACAGTGCGGGACACAAATTCAACTACGAGCTTTTTAACCGCAACAACTTTAATATACGCTATTGGAGCTGGAATTACCGCGGCGGCTGGCACCAGACTTGCCCTCCAATTGGTCCTTGTTAAAGGATTTAAAGTGTACTCATTCCGATTACGGGGCCTCGGATGAGTCCCGTATCGTTATTTTTCGTCACTACCTCCCCGTGCCGGGAGTGGGTAATTTGCGCGCCTGCTGCCTTCCTTGGATGTGGTAGCCGTTTCTCAGGCTCCCTCTCCGGAATCGAACCCTGATTCCCCGTTACCCGTTACAACCATGGTAGGCGCAGATCCTACCATCGACAGTTGATAAGGCAGACATTTGAAAGATGCGTCGCCGGTACAAGACCATGCGATCAGCATAAAGTTATTCAGATTCACCATTTATTGAGCGACGAACGATAACGCCTAAACGCTACCGACGCCGATTGGTTTTGATCTAATAAAAGCACTCCTTCCGTCTCCGGTCAGAGCTCTGTTTGCATGTATTAGCTCTAGAATTACCACAGTTATCCAAGTAATTGTGGTACGATCTAAGGAACCATAACTGATTTAATGAGCCTTTCGCGGTTTCACTTTAATATAGTTTGTACTTAGACATGCATGGCTTAATCTTTGAGACAAGCATATGACTACTGGCAGGATCAACCAGGGAACTGTTTTATATATTATTTATATAAAAATAAGTATATATTTATTAATAACAGTTCAAGAAAATATAATAAAATATTTTCTATATTTATAACATAGTATAAATTTATAAGAGTTTACAGTCTACAAAATATTGCAGACAACTAGTCACACATTTGACTAATAATATATAAGAGTTTATAGTCTACAAAATTTATTGCAGACAACTGGTCACACAATTGACCAAAATTTACGGGTCATAATGTCCCAAATATATTTCATTTGATATCACTTTACTCTTTATAAAATTCATCGCTAGATAAATTAGCGTCTTTGTAAAAATAACGTATTATTGTTTATTTTTCTACTATTAAAAAAATAGTTTAAATAAACATATTCTCACTCGGTATGTTGTAAGTTGTTGTAAATTACCTATAATAGAACTTATAGGATTTTTTTATTTTATATTATTTGCATAAGAGTCATACGTATGAAAACGTTCACCCGCAAATATGCTGTTGACCACGCCATATTTCAGGAAAAACAAAAAATAACCATATAATATAATTTTTATAATTATTATTCTTCCTGAGATATGCCTTATATATATATAAAAAATATATAATTTAACGTGTTAGGATTAACGTGCGTAAGTCAGTGGACGTATATCCTGTTACACAATAATAATATAAAAGCCAAATATAAATTCAATAAGCGAATGTTCCATTATTATATTATAAATATTATTCACAATATAATTATTTGCTTCATATTATATAAATAATTTAATGTGTTAAGATGTATCGTACGTAAGTATTATTATATAATGATACATCCCATATTACACAAAATACTACATTTTCTTTTATAATAATATATATATGTAGTATTTTTTATTTTTAATATGGTAGTAATAATAGATGATGAAATATTCAATAAAATATGTTACTTGTTGCTAACTAGATTGCGAAAAGCTTTCGGAAAGAAATATTATTTCATTCTTACTAACCTCTACCAACAGACACAACATTTCACATATATAATCAAAGAACCCTCCGGATAATATTTCACTCCTACTAAGTTCCCTGTATCCATAAATTCAACATGATATCACTACCATAATAATAATAATTATTATATCATGTATGTAGGGGATACATAAATAGTGAGCCAGAACATATAGGATATAGATATCATCATCAAAATATATAAATCCATTAATTCTGTTAATGTTAGATATGTTTAAATAAATACCACAACAAAACTCACTCCACAAAGCATAATATTCCATTATTAAAATTTAAATATATAAATATGATTTGTGTTATCGCATCAAGTAATATAATAAAATAATATATATAAGATAAATATACTTGATACTAGATGATACGTAGGTATTGACATAAAAATATAGATTAAATAAAGAAAATTTATATTATAATAATTTCATAACCTACTAGCTGTAATGTGAACTCATATATGAACATAATTTATAAAAATATATATATCTTGAACATTTGAGTTACACAGCTATCATCCTATAATACATATCAGGTCAAATTTGACACAAAAATACTTATCATCACGGTAACATATATAATACCGGTAGGTAATGGATAGGTGGCCGATAAAATATCCAAATTATATTTTAACCCTTGTAATGAATTGACAACCATAAATTAACAATATATATATATATAATATATGACAATATAAAATCTTTTAATATTTTTATATCGTCAAATAATATATATGAATTTTTTTTTATTATTCGACACTATAAAACTATTTTTATTAATTTTGTTAAAATTTCACTAATTCAAGTAATATTATGGATTTATATAATTTATTTTGTACCCAAATATCTATATTCACAAATATTATCGACACTATAAAATTATGCAAAAACATTTACAACATACTTACCTTATAGTACAAACCATGTCATATTTGACCCAAAAATTATTGAAGCTACGGTAAAATATTTTATACTGCCGTTCAATGATTAGGTTGCCAATAAAATATCAAATATACACCAAATTTATTTGATAATATGAAATATAAATTAAATTTTTTTTTTTTTCCAATTGAAATTTTATATCGTCACATAAAATATCACAATTTAAAATTAATAATAATATAAATTTTACATCGTCAAATAGTATTCAAAACAAATTGACTGAATAAAATTTTTTTAAAACATATACTTACCTTATAGTACAAACCATGTCATATTTGACCCAAAAATTATTGAAGCTACGGTAAAATATATTATACCGGCGATCAATGGTCAGGTTACCGATAGAAAATCAATTATACACTAATTTATTTGCATTTATTAGTATTTTACATCGTCAAATTAAATTTTTACCTATTTGACGATATAAAATTTTTTTTAATTTTACATCGTCATATTATTTATTCATTATGATTTGACGATATAAAATTTTTTTTAATTTTACTTCGTCATATATTGAGATGACAATGTAAAATAAAATTTATCAAAATTTTACATCGTCAATTTGAGTTTTTAACGATTTGACGATATAAAATTTTTTTTTATTTTACATCGTCATATAGTGAAATGACAATGTAAAAAAAATTATTCAAAATTTTACATCGTCAAATTGAATTCATTATGATTTGACGATATAAAATTTTTTTTAATTTTACCTCGTCATATATTGAGATGACAATGTAAAATAAAATTTATTAATATTTTACATCGTCTATTTGAGTTTTTAACGATTTGACGATACAAATTTTTTTTTTATTTTACATCGTCATATAGTGAAATGACAATGTAAAAAAAATTATTCAAAATTTTACATCGTCAAATTGAATTCATTATGATTTGACGATATAAAATTTTTTTTAATTTTACCTCGTCATATATTGAGATGACAATGTAAAATAAAATTTATTAATATTTTACATCGTCTATTTGAGTTTTTAACGATTTGACGATACAAAATTTTTTTTTATTTTACATCGTCATATAGTGAAATGACAATGTAAAAAAAATTATTCAAAATTTTACATCGTCAAATTGAATTCATTATGATTTGACGATATAAAATTTTATTTAATTTTACTTCGTCATATATTGAGATGACAATGTAAAATAAAATTTATGAATAACTTACATCGTCAAATTGAATTTCCAACGATTTGACGATATAAAATTTTTTTTTATTTTACATCGTCATGTAGTGAAATGACAATGTAAAAAAGATCATTTATAATTTTACATCGTTATACAGTGAAATGACAATGTAAAATAAAATTTATCAATATTTTACATCGTCAAATTGAATTTTTGATGATTTGACGATATAAAATCTTTTTTAATTTTACA
>OZ022334.1:28836419-28841419 GCA_963989225.1 Dromius quadrimaculatus | reverse complement strand
ACTCGGCCTGTAGTGAGGGCAGTACATTTGTTAATATTAATCTCAAGACTTCGCGCTGCAAGGAAACGGTCAACGGTATCCAGAGTTTCCTGTGTTTCGATCACAGAGGGACCCATTATAATGAGATCATCAGCGTATGCCAAGAGAGCGGCTTTAACTCCACCCCCGACATCTAGACCTATGCTGTGATCAATTTCGGCTAGCAGCTCGTCCATGATTAAATTAAATATGGCAGGAGATAATGGGTCCCCCTGTTTAACACCTCGCAACATAGGAACTGAGTTTGACCTTGCACCACCACAGGTGATTTTTGTGGTACAACCAGCGTACATATTTTCCATCAAAGATATAGTCTTTGGATGGACGCCGACACGCCGAAGAGCGCGAGGTACACTTTCAATGGAAACCGAGTCGAATGCCTTCCGTAGGTCGATAGTGACAATGTTATAAGGCTGTGCCTTCTGACGATGTTCTTTTATAACGGTTTGGAGCAGTAGGGTATTGGCCAAACAGCCATCGATAGGCCTAAAGCCTTTTTGAGCACAGTTGATAGAAATACTGCCCAAACGTCGCGCTAGAATTTTGTTGAATGTACGCAAGACCAAGGAGGATACAGTTATTGGTCTCCAGCTGTTGACCTCATTGAGATCACCTTTCTTGGGAATAAGAGTGGTGCGACATTCTTTTAGAACAGAAGGAACAGAGCCTGAGTACAACATAGTATTGAACAACACTTCCAGGCTATGAGCACTGATTTTACGTAGCAAGATTGCATCGATCCTATCAGGTCCCGGAGCACTTGGCTTGAGGTCTTTAATGACCTTTTGGACCTCCTCTAGTGTGATGGGAAGATAGGTAGGATCCGGCCCATAGTCGATAGGTTTGGCAGGCAAGTCATCGGAAGGAGACTTAGAACCAAAGATTTGTCTATACTCTTTCTCTATGATTTCAATAGGCGGAGATACAGCAGGACTGTCGGGAGTGTCGGATGAAAAAAGTAAAGCAGCGACAGCTCTACGATCTCTCTTGAACAGCTCTTGCCACTTTTTAAAATCAAGAGCTCGTTGGGTCTCCGCAGTATTCCTTCGATGGGCAGACTTAGTGAACTTGGGCGGCTTGCCGTTACCATTATTTTTTTGTGAATCCGAACAGTTTTTTTCACTTTTGTTTTTATTTCCAGATCTATTCCCCGGGCGTAGAGCAATGATATCGTCGAGAATCCGGGATGTCAGCACATCGGGAGAAGAAGTGCCATCGATTACATCAAGGATGTGTTGTGCATAAGTTGCATAATCTTCGCTATTAACTAATTTATTAAGGTGATCAAGAACTTGATCACTTTGGTTAGTATCGAGGATTAAAGCGGAGGAGGAGTTTCCCGTCACAGTGTGTGACTCGTATGGGATACTCAGACCATTATCGTTCCTAAAACTATTAGCGAAAAGGTAAGTATTTTCATTAGTTTCAGGTGGGGTAATAGAGGGTCGAGAGAAGATCGAAATATCATTAGTGGTATCAAGGAACTGTTCATCACCAGAAGAGTCACTGGAGTCAAGTAGGTATTTTTTCTCCAGGCGAGCAAGAACGTTTTTATACGATTTTGTCTGACGTCTTTTTTTAATAGCCTCGGCAGTACGTCCCAAGAGTTGGCCTAAGGCGATATTAATGTGAGTGGGGGGAGGATTGGCTCTAAAGTCCAATTCACCTTTAGCAAGCTTCTCCTCATCCTTCTCACACCATAATCTTCCAGAGCATCGCAGCTCGCCATCGTCAGAATCTGAACTACAATCGGGATTTCCAATAGCAAGAGTCTGTTCAAGGTCTTTCAGAATGTCCTTATAACTTTGTTTGGAGCGCCGCTTCTTTATTGCATCGGCAGTACGATCAAGAAGATTTCCGAGTGCAACATTCAGAGGAAGTTGAGGTGGATGTTTTCTAAATTCTAATTCGTGACGAGCTAATTTCCTCTCTTCAGAAGCAGTCCACTGTAAGCGAGCACCAGTTGCTGCAGTCTCCAAGTCACGGTTATAAGAAATAACATGTGCTTGGCGACGATGTTGATTGAGATTCTGGAGAGCTGGAAACTTAGCATCGCAGTCAGGGCACTCAACATTTAATTCCTGCGGAGCAGTGAGACCTACCTTACAGTAGAGCCTCTTATGCTTTAGCAATCCCTTATCATCTTTGATAGTCTTACCGCACTCACATAATACACCCATGCTTACTAGCAACACGATCAACTGAAGCAAATAATCGCTAACTCCTAATGACAATATAATAAAAAACTGATTCTCCTCTATATCGCTCAACCAGATCGAAAATTCCAGAAATACATTAGTACTCAAAAGACCAAGGAAACTGAAGGCTTGATATACCAAAGAAGTGAAAACCTCACGTCAAATTGGACCGCCTTGAGTTAGATGGATAATAAAGAGTAATTCAGAACTTAAAATTTAGGAAGACTAAATAGTTTTTGTATTTTATATTTCCTACGTTTCAGAGATGTTATTAAAAAAAATAATTTTTTATTTTTATTTTTTTTTTTTTTTTCTTAATTTTTCTTTCTATGAAAGCAGAACAAGATACGAGTCCAGCTAATGTCACCCAGCAGCCAGCAATCCGCAAACTCCAAATGCCGCGTTGTCAGTAGACAGACAGCCTCATCCAGACGTCAACTAAACGGTGAGTGTTTTATATTATTCTTAGATATTTAAACGTACAACTTAAAATTAGGAGTTACTTGTATAAACTTATTTGGCAAAAGCAGCTGTGAACCTGGAATATATGTACTTCAAGTCACTTTAATCAATGCGTGAGCATTCAATTTATTGATATAACTGCTTCTGAATCTCTTTCATACGTTGAAGTCAGACGCGAGCAGTTGGTTGAGAGCAAATTCATTCAATAATTAGCCGAAATGCTTAATAACAAGAAATGGAAGAAAATAAAGATGCAAAACGACACAAATATACACAAGCTGGATATTAGTCTAAAAATAATGCAAATTGCCTCGATTGGTTCATATTATAGTCGGTTATATACTTATATCTGAGATATAAGTACTCATTAAAATATCAAGAAGTACTGTGATAGTACTTTGTTAAACAGTGGTTACAAGAAAAATAAATTAAAATCTGAGTTTATGTATTTTTACTCTAAATAAAACAAATAAAATAAAATAAATGATACACGGTAATAAATTTTCAGACCAAACTAAGACTTAAATTGGATGAAATATTCCACTTTACCAGCAAACCTCGAAAAAGTCACACTTTGTAAAATATTTTCAATTGCAATGGTGACAAGTTTGATTTACCATTACAAATGATATTTTAGTTCAAAAAGTCAAAATTTACCACAATATAGGTAACTATTTTGCGTATTGACTTGTAGGGCAGTTATAAAATGCAATAGTAACTGGAAAAGTTGAAATTAGCTTAAAAAAGATACAAATTCCCACAAAATTCCAGTGAAATTGTAGTACGAGAGACTTTTTCGAAAACATGCATAAATTCACTAAATTTGAGGTGGAATAAATACAGCGATCACTAATATTAACAGCAGAGGTGTAGAAGATCGGAAAATTCCAAATCCTGACTTATTACGGCCAAGGAGATGGGAGATATTCAAGTGCTCTACTTTCCAACGAAATAGGCGATAGAGCCTATACCATTCAAGCAAACAGATAAATAGAAGAGTATACACCTAAGTTTGCTCGTATTTGATCATAATTGATGTAAAAATCATCCAAAAGTATGGACATAAGCAAAAGAATGTAAATGGTATGTGTGGAATGTGCTCCAGTATTTTTTTCACTTGTGGGCGAAAATTGGCAAAAAAAGTATATAGTATGGTAGAACCAAGCGCACAGATCACGACAAATGTGAAATATATTGAGAATTACATCAAATACGCCCAGCAGATGGAAAAGTTCGCAAGAAAATTAATTGATCTACTTTTGACAGAACAGCTGTTCGAAGTAAAAAAACAGCTTGAGGAGTAAATATGGATAGCAGAATTATAGATCCAATAAAAATTGAGCGAAAAAGCACAAGATAGGCAAGGAAAATGCAAAAAAAACACAATTTTCACTTGTCAACTAATTAGTGAACGATAACAGATATCAAACTCAAATTTTCTAATTTGTCTAGAGCAAGTGCCAATTAGATGTAATCTGATGCGCCAAAAGGATTGAAATACTGGAAGAGCACGAAATTGAAATTTAGTTGAAAAAATATTTAAAGTTGACTTACAGAAAAAACATGTAAAATAATCCAATTTCCACTGGAAAACCACACATAGCCACACCGTGTACCACTAATTAACAATATGGAAGACAACTAACACAATTTCATTACAAAAATACCACTGATTTTGACAAAACATTGGGAGCGCTACTCAGCCGAACTGCTCGCAGTGACGGTCGCTGACAGAGCTTAAGAGAGTCATAGTTACTCCCGCCGTTTACCCGCGCTTGCTTGAATTTCTTCACGTTGACATTCAGAGCACTGGGCAGAAATCACATTGCGTCAACACCCGTTGGGGCCATCGCAATGCTTTGTTTTAATTAGACCGTCGGATTCCCCTGGTCCGTGCCAGTTCTGAGTTGATCGTTAAATGACGGCCGAAAAGGACACTTCGAACGGCTGATACTTGCGTACCATCGTACTCGTAAGGCCTTGCAGCAAGGAAGTTCCATGGGAGGTCAAGGCACGGGACCGAACTCGGATTATAATAATATACCCGAAAGTATAATAAAATTACCTCGCCCAGGCCCGGCACGTTAACCGAAACCCACTTCGCAACCAAGCCCGACACGTCCCGATCCTCAGAGCCAATCCTTATCCCGAAGTTACGGATCCAATTTGCCGACTTCCCTTACCTACATTATTCTATCGACTAGAGGCTCTTCACCTTGGAGACCTGCTGCGGATATGGGTACGAGCCGGCGCGACACCTCCACGTGACCCTCTCCTGGATTTTCAAGGTCCGATGGGACG
>OZ022334.1:28826419-28833919 GCA_963989225.1 Dromius quadrimaculatus | reverse complement strand
TATTATTTTGTGTATATTTCTAATAATAGAATAATGAAAATTTCTACATATTTGATGCAACTATTATATATTGATGTCTTAATATAATTATTATACCTTAAAATGTTATATAAAACAATTCATGGATACATCAATTTGTTGCCAATATAAATTATATATATGCATTAACGAAATAATCAATATTATTTTGTTTTGAAATATACTATTATTATATTGGTAAAACAATATGATTTATTTTTCATAAACGTGTACGGTTTAGTATTATTAATATAATATAATAGATAACATAATAATATAACAATACTTTACCAGTGACACTATTAACATATTTAAGAGCACAATACAAAATATATAAAATTATTTATATATTATATGTACTGAATAACTCTATAAACGATTATTTTTCATTAAAAAAAAAAACAATCAGTCTAGTTCAAATAGAACACGACCCTCAGTCAGGCGTGGTCTGGAAATAGTTATTCCAAGACCGCAATGTGCGTTCGAAATATCAATGTTCATGTGTCCTGCAGTTCACAAGTTGACGCGCAATTAGCTGCGTTCTTCATCGATCTGCGAACCAAGTGATCCACTGTTCAGGGTGATTTTATAAGCTTTTTATTTCTTTTTAATATAATATAATGTCTAATATAAAAAGCATTATTTATGTTATGTTTGATAGTTATAATAATTTATATATATGTCATTTTTTAATAGATACAATTCAAATAATAAGAACTTATAAATATTATGTAATTTTTATATTATTATTTTATACTGTAATATTTAGAATATAAAAACCACAATAATAAGTTCATCCATAATATTGTATTTTAAATATACATATATTATGACATATATATATTACACATAATTACTAATCAAACATATATTAGATAATCAAATTCACATGTCTATACATTATTCTTTTCTATAAATATATGTATATAATGTTTGCTATGATAATAATAATATTTTACTTGAATACGAACAATGCCTATTTGAGGTTATAATAAAATTCAAATGGATTTTTCTATAATATAATATAGTACCCATAAGAATTTTCTATAAATTTTTCATTGTTCTCAGTAAGAATAATCATTTCAAACATATAACATATAAAAAAAACATATTAAATGTATAGATATTTTTTTTTTTGTAAACCTCTTCCACAAAAAATATTACATTTTTGTTGTTCACAATCATTGTAAATTATTTGGTTTGGGCGATAGAATCCTTTACGACCCACGTATAATGAAACATATAAATATAATATATAAGTATTTATAACTTATATATTTTTATGTTATAATATATATGTTTATTACACTTCCGTAACATATAAAAATATCATAAATAATAATATTTAAGCATATTATAAATATATCCATCTATTTTCAATTATGAAAAATATAGATAAATAATGCTTTTTAATATAATAGATATTGGTTACGTAGGTACCCAAAATACCAAAATATTTTTTACTTGTTTGCTCATAATATTAACAATACTAAAATGAATATAGTATCATAAAATAATTATATAATTCATTTAGTATTTAATATAAGCAAAATATATATTTTTTTTTTAAATATATAAAGATACCATATATTAATATATTGTATAATGGTGTAAATACATAATATGATAGAATATTTTACAACCATATACTTTTTCATAAGAATGGTAAAATATATTTAAAATATATAATAATAAAAAAAAAAAAAGAAAACCTTTCATAAAATAAATATATAACATATTATTAATTATATGTATGAAAGGAAAGAAAAAATTTATTATAAATTTAATTTTTCTTTTTGATATATTTTTGTATTAGTAATATAATACATAAATAAGGATTTGGTATAAAATATAAGTATTAACTAATATTTAATACGTTAATGATCCTTCCGCAGGTTCACCTACGGAAACCTTGTTACGACTTTTACTTCCTCTAAATAATCAAGTTTGGTCATCTTCCCAGCGACATCGGTAATGTCGAAACATCACCGCGTACCAGTCCGAAGACCTCACTAAATCATTCAATCGGTAGTAGCGACGGGCGGTGTGTACAAAGGGCAGGGACGTAATCAACGCGAGCTTATGACTCGCGCTTACTGGGAATTCCTCGTTCATGGGGAATAATTGCAAGCCCCAATCCCTAGCACGAAGGAGGTTCAGCGGGTTACCCGGACCTTTCGGCCAGGGAAGACACGCTGATTCCTTCAGTGTAGCGCGCGTGCGGCCCAGAACATCTAAGGGCATCACAGACCTGTTATTGCTCAATCTCGTGCGGCTAGAAGCCGCCTGTCCCTCTAAGAAGAATTATATGTACGCCAGTAGTAAAAACCACAAACTCCCGCCCACCACACACCAACCAAACACCGAAATGCTGGAGATGTGCAGTAAAGAAACGAGAGATGTGAGCCTTCGAGATACTGGTAAGTGAAACGTCTATTTAGTAGGCTAGAGTCTCGTTCGTTATCGGAATTAACCAGACAAATCGCTCCACCAACTAAGAACGGCCATGCACCACCACCCACTGAATCAAGAAAGAGCTCTCAATCTGTCAATCCTTCCAGTGTCTGGGCCTGGTGAGGTTTCCCGTGTTGAGTCAAATTAAGCCGCAGGCTCCACTCCTGGTGGTGCCCTTCCGTCAATTCCTTTAAGTTTCAGCTTTGCAACCATACTTCCCCCGGAACCCAAAAGCTTTGGTTTCCCGAAAGCTGCCCGCCAAGTCATCGGAGGAACTTTGGCGGATCGCTAGCTGGCATCGTTTATGGTCAGAACTAGGGCGGTATCTGATCGCCTTCGAACCTCTGACTTTCGTTCTTGATTAATGAAAACATTTTTGGCAAATGCTTTCGCTTTAGTCCGTCTTGCGACGATCCAAGAATTTCACCTCTAACGTCGCAATACGAATGCCCCCACCTGTCCCTATTAATCATTACCTTGGGGTTCCGAAAACCAACAAAATAGAACCAAGGTCCTGTTCCATTATTCCATGCACTAATTATTCAGGCATTAATTAGCCTGCTTTGAGCACTTTAATTTGTTCAAAGTAAACGTGCCGGCCCGCCTCGACACTCAATTAAGAGCACCGCGACAGGATTTATAAGTCGGATGTGCAAAAGACCGAAATCTCTCACTTACATCCACCGGCAGGACGTCCCACAATCATGCCAGTTAGCACCGCGGGCGGTGAACCGACAGTGCGGGACACAAATTCAACTACGAGCTTTTTAACCGCAACAACTTTAATATACGCTATTGGAGCTGGAATTACCGCGGCGGCTGGCACCAGACTTGCCCTCCAATTGGTCCTTGTTAAAGGATTTAAAGTGTACTCATTCCGATTACGGGGCCTCGGATGAGTCCCGTATCGTTATTTTTCGTCACTACCTCCCCGTGCCGGGAGTGGGTAATTTGCGCGCCTGCTGCCTTCCTTGGATGTGGTAGCCGTTTCTCAGGCTCCCTCTCCGGAATCGAACCCTGATTCCCCGTTACCCGTTACAACCATGGTAGGCGCAGATCCTACCATCGACAGTTGATAAGGCAGACATTTGAAAGATGCGTCGCCGGTACAAGACCATGCGATCAGCATAAAGTTATTCAGATTCACCATTTATTGAGCGACGAACGATAACGCCTAAACGCTACCGACGCCGATTGGTTTTGATCTAATAAAAGCACTCCTTCCGTCTCCGGTCAGAGCTCTGTTTGCATGTATTAGCTCTAGAATTACCACAGTTATCCAAGTAATTGTGGTACGATCTAAGGAACCATAACTGATTTAATGAGCCTTTCGCGGTTTCACTTTAATATAGTTTGTACTTAGACATGCATGGCTTAATCTTTGAGACAAGCATATGACTACTGGCAGGATCAACCAGGGAACTGTTTTATATATTATTTATATAAAAATAAGTATATATTTATTAATAACAGTTCAAGAAAATATAATAAAATATTTTCTATATTTATAACATAGTATAAATTTATAAGAGTTTACAGTCTACAAAATATTGCAGACAACTAGTCACACATTTGACTAATAATATATAAGAGTTTATAGTCTACAAAATTTATTGCAGACAACTGGTCACACAATTGACCAAAATTTACGGGTCATAATGTCCCAAATATATTTCATTTGATATCACTTTACTCTTTATAAAATTCATCGCTAGATAAATTAGCGTCTTTGTAAAAATAACGTATTATTGTTTATTTTTCTACTATTAAAAAAATAGTTTAAATAAACATATTCTCACTCGGTATGTTGTAAGTTGTTGTAAATTACCTATAATAGAACTTATAGGATTTTTTTATTTTATATTATTTGCATAAGAGTCATACGTATGAAAACGTTCACCCGCAAATATGCTGTTGACCACGCCATATTTCAGGAAAAACAAAAAATAACCATATAATATAATTTTTATAATTATTATTCTTCCTGAGATATGCCTTATATATATATATAAAAAATATATAATTTAACGTGTTAGGATTAACGTGCGTAAGTCAGTTGACGTATATCCTGTTACACAATAATAATATAAAAGCCAAATATAAATTCAATAAGCGAATGTTCCATTATTATATTATAAATATTATTCGCAATATAATTATTTGCTTCATATTATATAAATAATTTAATGTGTTAAGATGTATCGTACGTAAGTATTATTATATAATGATACATCCCATATTACACAAAATACTACATTTTCTTTTATAATAATATATATATGTAGTATTTTTTATTTTTAATATGGTAGTAATAATAGATGATGAAATATTCAATAAAATATGTTACTTGTTGCTAACTAGATTGCGAAAAGCTTTCGGAAAGAAATATTATTTCATTCTTACTAACCTCTACCAACAGACACAACATTTCACATATATAATCAAAGAACCCTCCGGATAATATTTCACTCCTACTAAGTTCCCTGTATCCATAAATTCAACATGATATCACTACCATAATAATAATAATTATTATATCATGTATGTAGGGGATACATAAATAGTGAGCCAGAACATATAGGATATAGATATCATCATCAAAATATATAAATCCATTAATTCTGTTAATGTTAGATATGTTTAAATAAATACCACAACAAAACTCACTCCACAAAGCATAATATTCCATTATTAAAATTTAAATATATAAATATGATTTGTGTTATCGCATCAAGTAATATAATAAAATAATATATATAAGATAAATATACTTCATACTAGATGATACGTAGGTATTGACATAAAAATATAGATTAAATAAAGAAAATTTATATTATAATAATTTCATAACCTACTAGCTGTAATGTGAACTCATATATGAACATAATTTATAAAAATATATATATCTTGAACATTTGAGTTACACAGCTATCATCCTATAATACATATCAGGTCAAATTTGACACAAAAATACTTATCATCACGGTAACATATATAATACCGGTAGGTAATGGATAGGTGGCCGATAAAATATCCAAATTATATTTTAACCCTTGTAATGAATTGACAACCATAAATTAACAATATATATATATATAATATATGACAATATAAAATCTTTTAATATTTTTATATCGTCAAATAATATATATGAATTTTTTTTTATTATTCGACACTATAAAACTATTTTTATTAATTTTGTTAAAATTTCACTAATTCAAGTAATATTATGGATTTATATAATTTATTTTGTACCCAAATATCTATATTCACAAATATTATCGACACTATAAAATTATGCAAAAACATTTACAACATACTTACCTTATAGTACAAACCATGTCATATTTGACCCAAAAATTATTGAAGCTACGGTAAAATATTTTATACTGCCGTTCAATGATTAGGTTGCCAATAAAATATCAAATATACACCAAATTTATTTGATAATATGAAATATAAATTAAATTTTTTTTTTTTTCCAATTGAAATTTTATATCGTCACATAAAATATCACAATTTAAAATTAATAATAATATAAATTTTACATCGTCAAATAGTATTCAAAACAAATTGACTGAATAAAATTTTTTTAAAACATATACTTACCTTATAGTACAAACCATGTCATATTTGACCCAAAAATTATTGAAGCTACGGTAAAATATATTATACCGGCGATCAATGGTCAGGTTACCGATAGAAAATCAATTATACACTAATTTATTTGCATTTATTAGTATTTTACATCGTCAAATTAAATTTTTACCTATTTGACGATATAAAATTTTTTTTAATTTTACATCGTCATATTATTTATTCATTATGATTTGACGATATAAAATTTTTTTTAATTTTACTTCGTCATATATTGAGATGACAATGTAAAATAAAATTTATCAAAATTTTACATCGTCAATTTGAGTTTTTAACGATTTGACGATATAAAATTTTTTTTTATTTTACATCGTCATATAGTGAAATGACAATGTAAAAAAAATTATTCAAAATTTTACATCGTCAAATTGAATTCATTATGATTTGACGATATAAAATTTTTTTTAATTTTACCTCGTCATATATTGAGATGACAATGTAAAATAAAATTTATTAATATTTTACATCGTCTATTTGAGTTTTTAACGATTTGACGATACAAAATTTTTTTTTATTTTACATCGTCATATAGTGAAATGACAATGTAAAAAAAATTATTCAAAATTTTACATCGTCAAATTGAATTCATTATGATTTGACGATATAAAATTTTATTTAATTTTACTTCGTCATATATTGAGATGACAATGTAAAATAAAATTTATGAATAACTTACATCGTCAAATTGAATTTCCAACGATTTGACGATATAAAATTTTTTTTTATTTTACATCGTCATGTAGTGAAATGACAATGTAAAAAAGATCATTTATAATTTTACATCGTTATACAGTGAAATGACAATGTAAAATAAAATTTATCAATATTTTACATCGTCAAATTGAATTTTTGATGATTTGACGATATAAAATCTTTTTTAATTTTACATCGTCATATAGTGAAATGACAATGTAAAAAAAATTATTCAAAATTTTACATCGTCAAATTGAATTCATTAGATTTGACGATATAAAATTTTTTTTAATTTTACTTCGTCATATATTGAGATGACAATGTAAAATAAAATTTATGAATATCTTACATCGTCAAATTGAATTTCCAATGATTTGACGATATAAAATTTTTTTTTATTTTACATCGTCATGTAGTGAAATGACAATGTAAAAAAGATCATTTATAATTTTACATCGTCATACATTGAAATGACAATGTAAAATAAAATTTATCAATATTTTACATCGTCAAATTGAATTTTTGATGATTTGACGATATAAAATCTTTTTTAATTTTACATCGTCGTATAGTGAAATGACAATGTAAAAAAAAAAAAATATTTTATATTTTACATCGTCAAATTGAATTCATAATGATTTGACGATATAAACATATCTCAATAGGAATTTTACATCG
>OZ022334.1:28811419-28818919 GCA_963989225.1 Dromius quadrimaculatus | reverse complement strand
CATTTTTGTTGTTCACAATCATTGTAAATTATTTGGTTTGGGCGATAGAATCCTTTACGACCCACGTATAATGAAACATATAAATATAATATATAAGTATTTATAACTTATATATTTTTATGTTATAATATATATGTTTATTACACTTCCGTAACATATAAAAATATCATAAATAATAATATTTAAGCATATTATAAATATATCCATCTATTTTCAATTATGAAAAATATAGATAAATAATGCTTTTTAATATAATAGATATTGGTTACGTAGGTACCCAAAATACCAAAATATTTTTTACTTGTTTGCTCATAATATTAACAATACTAAAATGAATATAGTATCATAAAATAATTATATAATTCATTTAGTATTTAATATAAGCAAAATATATATTTTTTTTTTAAATATATAAAGATACCATATATTAATATATTGTATAATGGTGTAAATACATAATATGATAGAATATTTTACAACCATATACTTTTTCATAAGAATGGTAAAATATATTTAAAATATATAATAATAAAAAAAAAAAAAGAAAACCTTTCATAAAATAAATATATAACATATTATTAATTATATGTATGAAAGGAAAGAAAAAATTTATTATAAATTTAATTTTTCTTTTTGATATATTTTTGTATTAGTAATATAATACATAAATAAGGATTTGGTATAAAATATAAGTATTAACTAATATTTAATACGTTAATGATCCTTCCGCAGGTTCACCTACGGAAACCTTGTTACGACTTTTACTTCCTCTAAATAATCAAGTTTGGTCATCTTCCCAGCGACATCGGTAATGTCGAAACATCACCGCGTACCAGTCCGAAGACCTCACTAAATCATTCAATCGGTAGTAGCGACGGGCGGTGTGTACAAAGGGCAGGGACGTAATCAACGCGAGCTTATGACTCGCGCTTACTGGGAATTCCTCGTTCATGGGGAATAATTGCAAGCCCCAATCCCTAGCACGAAGGAGGTTCAGCGGGTTACCCGGACCTTTCGGCCAGGGAAGACACGCTGATTCCTTCAGTGTAGCGCGCGTGCGGCCCAGAACATCTAAGGGCATCACAGACCTGTTATTGCTCAATCTCGTGCGGCTAGAAGCCGCCTGTCCCTCTAAGAAGAATTATATGTACGCCAGTAGTAAAAACCACAAACTCCCGCCCACCACACACCAACCAAACACCGAAATGCTGGAGATGTGCAGTAAAGAAACGAGAGATGTGAGCCTTCGAGATACTGGTAAGTGAAACGTCTATTTAGTAGGCTAGAGTCTCGTTCGTTATCGGAATTAACCAGACAAATCGCTCCACCAACTAAGAACGGCCATGCACCACCACCCACTGAATCAAGAAAGAGCTCTCAATCTGTCAATCCTTCCAGTGTCTGGGCCTGGTGAGGTTTCCCGTGTTGAGTCAAATTAAGCCGCAGGCTCCACTCCTGGTGGTGCCCTTCCGTCAATTCCTTTAAGTTTCAGCTTTGCAACCATACTTCCCCCGGAACCCAAAAGCTTTGGTTTCCCGAAAGCTGCCCGCCAAGTCATCGGAGGAACTTTGGCGGATCGCTAGCTGGCATCGTTTATGGTCAGAACTAGGGCGGTATCTGATCGCCTTCGAACCTCTGACTTTCGTTCTTGATTAATGAAAACATTTTTGGCAAATGCTTTCGCTTTAGTCCGTCTTGCGACGATCCAAGAATTTCACCTCTAACGTCGCAATACGAATGCCCCCACCTGTCCCTATTAATCATTACCTTGGGGTTCCGAAAACCAACAAAATAGAACCAAGGTCCTGTTCCATTATTCCATGCACTAATTATTCAGGCATTAATTAGCCTGCTTTGAGCACTTTAATTTGTTCAAAGTAAACGTGCCGGCCCGCCTCGACACTCAATTAAGAGCACCGCGACAGGATTTATAAGTCGGATGTGCAAAAGACCGAAATCTCTCACTTACATCCACCGGCAGGACGTCCCACAATCATGCCAGTTAGCACCGCGGGCGGTGAACCGACAGTGCGGGACACAAATTCAACTACGAGCTTTTTAACCGCAACAACTTTAATATACGCTATTGGAGCTGGAATTACCGCGGCGGCTGGCACCAGACTTGCCCTCCAATTGGTCCTTGTTAAAGGATTTAAAGTGTACTCATTCCGATTACGGGGCCTCGGATGAGTCCCGTATCGTTATTTTTCGTCACTACCTCCCCGTGCCGGGAGTGGGTAATTTGCGCGCCTGCTGCCTTCCTTGGATGTGGTAGCCGTTTCTCAGGCTCCCTCTCCGGAATCGAACCCTGATTCCCCGTTACCCGTTACAACCATGGTAGGCGCAGATCCTACCATCGACAGTTGATAAGGCAGACATTTGAAAGATGCGTCGCCGGTACAAGACCATGCGATCAGCATAAAGTTATTCAGATTCACCATTTATTGAGCGACGAACGATAACGCCTAAACGCTACCGACGCCGATTGGTTTTGATCTAATAAAAGCACTCCTTCCGTCTCCGGTCAGAGCTCTGTTTGCATGTATTAGCTCTAGAATTACCACAGTTATCCAAGTAATTGTGGTACGATCTAAGGAACCATAACTGATTTAATGAGCCTTTCGCGGTTTCACTTTAATATAGTTTGTACTTAGACATGCATGGCTTAATCTTTGAGACAAGCATATGACTACTGGCAGGATCAACCAGGGAACTGTTTTATATATTATTTATATAAAAATAAGTATATATTTATTAATAACAGTTCAAGAAAATATAATAAAATATTTTCTATATTTATAACATAGTATAAATTTATAAGAGTTTACAGTCTACAAAATATTGCAGACAACTAGTCACACATTTGACTAATAATATATAAGAGTTTATAGTCTACAAAATTTATTGCAGACAACTGGTCACACAATTGACCAAAATTTACGGGTCATAATGTCCCAAATATATTTCATTTGATATCACTTTACTCTTTATAAAATTCATCGCTAGATAAATTAGCGTCTTTGTAAAAATAACGTATTATTGTTTATTTTTCTACTATTAAAAAAATAGTTTAAATAAACATATTCTCACTCGGTATGTTGTAAGTTGTTGTAAATTACCTATAATAGAACTTATAGGATTTTTTTATTTTATATTATTTGCATAAGAGTCATACGTATGAAAACGTTCACCCGCAAATATGCTGTTGACCACGCCATATTTCAGGAAAAACAAAAAATAACCATATAATATAATTTTTATAATTATTATTCTTCCTGAGATATGCCTTATATATATATATAAAAAATATATAATTTAACGTGTTAGGATTAACGTGCGTAAGTCAGTTGACGTATATCCTGTTACACAATAATAATATAAAAGCCAAATATAAATTCAATAAGCGAATGTTCCATTATTATATTATAAATATTATTCGCAATATAATTATTTGCTTCATATTATATAAATAATTTAATGTGTTAAGATGTATCGTACGTAAGTATTATTATATAATGATACATCCCATATTACACAAAATACTACATTTTCTTTTATAATAATATATATATGTAGTATTTTTTATTTTTAATATGGTAGTAATAATAGATGATGAAATATTCAATAAAATATGTTACTTGTTGCTAACTAGATTGCGAAAAGCTTTCGGAAAGAAATATTATTTCATTCTTACTAACCTCTACCAACAGACACAACATTTCACATATATAATCAAAGAACCCTCCGGATAATATTTCACTCCTACTAAGTTCCCTGTATCCATAAATTCAACATGATATCACTACCATAATAATAATAATTATTATATCATGTATGTAGGGGATACATAAATAGTGAGCCAGAACATATAGGATATAGATATCATCATCAAAATATATAAATCCATTAATTCTGTTAATGTTAGATATGTTTAAATAAATACCACAACAAAACTCACTCCACAAAGCATAATATTCCATTATTAAAATTTAAATATATAAATATGATTTGTGTTATCGCATCAAGTAATATAATAAAATAATATATATAAGATAAATATACTTCATACTAGATGATACGTAGGTATTGACATAAAAATATAGATTAAATAAAGAAAATTTATATTATAATAATTTCATAACCTACTAGCTGTAATGTGAACTCATATATGAACATAATTTATAAAAATATATATATCTTGAACATTTGAGTTACACAGCTATCATCCTATAATACATATCAGGTCAAATTTGACACAAAAATACTTATCATCACGGTAACATATATAATACCGGTAGGTAATGGATAGGTGGCCGATAAAATATCCAAATTATATTTTAACCCTTGTAATGAATTGACAACCATAAATTAACAATATATATATATATAATATATGACAATATAAAATCTTTTAATATTTTTATATCGTCAAATAATATATATGAATTTTTTTTTATTATTCGACACTATAAAACTATTTTTATTAATTTTGTTAAAATTTCACTAATTCAAGTAATATTATGGATTTATATAATTTATTTTGTACCCAAATATCTATATTCACAAATATTATCGACACTATAAAATTATGCAAAAACATTTACAACATACTTACCTTATAGTACAAACCATGTCATATTTGACCCAAAAATTATTGAAGCTACGGTAAAATATTTTATACTGCCGTTCAATGATTAGGTTGCCAATAAAATATCAAATATACACCAAATTTATTTGATAATATGAAATATAAATTAAATTTTTTTTTTTTTCCAATTGAAATTTTATATCGTCACATAAAATATCACAATTTAAAATTAATAATAATATAAATTTTACATCGTCAAATAGTATTCAAAACAAATTGACTGAATAAAATTTTTTTAAAACATATACTTACCTTATAGTACAAACCATGTCATATTTGACCCAAAAATTATTGAAGCTACGGTAAAATATATTATACCGGCGATCAATGGTCAGGTTACCGATAGAAAATCAATTATACACTAATTTATTTGCATTTATTAGTATTTTACATCGTCAAATTAAATTTTTACCTATTTGACGATATAAAATTTTTTTTAATTTTACATCGTCATATTATTTATTCATTATGATTTGACGATATAAAATTTTTTTTAATTTTACTTCGTCATATATTGAGATGACAATGTAAAATAAAATTTATCAAAATTTTACATCGTCAATTTGAGTTTTTAACGATTTGACGATATAAAATTTTTTTTTATTTTACATCGTCATATAGTGAAATGACAATGTAAAAAAAATTATTCAAAATTTTACATCGTCAAATTGAATTCATTATGATTTGACGATATAAAATTTTTTTTAATTTTACCTCGTCATATATTGAGATGACAATGTAAAATAAAATTTATTAATATTTTACATCGTCTATTTGAGTTTTTAACGATTTGACGATACAAAATTTTTTTTTATTTTACATCGTCATATAGTGAAATGACAATGTAAAAAAAATTATTCAAAATTTTACATCGTCAAATTGAATTCATTATGATTTGACGATATAAAATTTTATTTAATTTTACTTCGTCATATATTGAGATGACAATGTAAAATAAAATTTATGAATAACTTACATCGTCAAATTGAATTTCCAACGATTTGACGATATAAAATTTTTTTTTATTTTACATCGTCATGTAGTGAAATGACAATGTAAAAAAGATCATTTATAATTTTACATCGTTATACAGTGAAATGACAATGTAAAATAAAATTTATCAATATTTTACATCGTCAAATTGAATTTTTGATGATTTGACGATATAAAATCTTTTTTAATTTTACATCGTCATATAGTGAAATGACAATGTAAAAAAAATTATTCAAAATTTTACATCGTCAAATTGAATTCATTAGATTTGACGATATAAAATTTTTTTTAATTTTACTTCGTCATATATTGAGATGACAATGTAAAATAAAATTTATGAATATCTTACATCGTCAAATTGAATTTCCAATGATTTGACGATATAAAATTTTTTTTTATTTTACATCGTCATGTAGTGAAATGACAATGTAAAAAAGATCATTTATAATTTTACATCGTCATACATTGAAATGACAATGTAAAATAAAATTTATCAATATTTTACATCGTCAAATTGAATTTTTGATGATTTGACGATATAAAATCTTTTTTAATTTTACATCGTCGTATAGTGAAATGACAATGTAAAAAAAAAAAAATATTTTATATTTTACATCGTCAAATTGAATTCATAATGATTTGACGATATAAACATATCTCAATAGGAATTTTACATCGTCAAATAGTATATGAAAACATATATTTCCAGTTTACACACAATACGTTCATCAAACCATTGGTTGCGATAGAGATATTTGGGAAAATACAAAAAAAAAATTTGGGCTTTTTTTTAACTATCATGTAAATTATAATTGTCTCAAATGTAATATAAGTAGTCATAAACAACACTCTTTACCTATACACCTTCACTTTTACTCACATGCATTATAATTATATGTATATTTTCAATATACACATAATACGGTCAACAAGCCATTGCTTGCGATAAAGATATTTGGGAAAATACAGAATATTTTTTCTCTTCTCTTTTCAAATTTAATTTTTATAAAAATTATTATTGTTTCAAAAGTAATATTAGTAGTTATAAACACACACTTTACCCGTTCAGCTTAACTTATTTCACATGCATATTATACATCAATTTTCAATATACACACAATATTGGTCAACGCTCCATTGCTTGCGATAAAGATATTTGGGAAAAATAAAAATAAATTATTCCTTTTTTTTGTTAATTTATATGAATATTTTAATTATTTTTTAGGTGTTATAGGTAGACATGGACACTCTCTTCGCCCCTCCCTCCATCTTCACATAATACACGCATATTATGTCTATTCTCACGTTTACACACAATACACGGTGAACAAGCCATTGCCTGCGATAAAGATATTTGGGAAAACGCAAAAAAAAAATTCAACTCAATCTTTAAAAAAAGTATTAATGATAAAAAAAAAAAAAAAATGATAATATTGATAATATTATTAATAATCAGATAATATTAGCGGCCGAGCTCGCTTCGCGAAAGTAGCATCGCTCGCTCGGCAGCGACAGTTTATCAATAAGAAAAATTAAATAATAATAATCAAATAAAATTAACAGGCCGAGCTCGCTTCGCGAGCACAGCTGCTTATTTTCAACGAAAGCAGCATCGCTCGCACGGCAGCGACAGCTTATCAATGAAAATAATTAAATAATAATAATCAAATAATATTGACAGGCCGAACTAGCTTCGCGTAGCACGGTTTCTTGTTTTAATTAACAGGCCGAGCTCGCTTCGCGAGCACGGTTTCTTGTTTTAATTAACAGGCCGAGCTCGCTTCGCGAGCACGGTTTCTTGTTTCAATTGACAGGCCGAGCTCGCTTTGCGAGCACGGTTTCTTGTTTCAATTGACAGG
>OZ022334.1:28798919-28806419 GCA_963989225.1 Dromius quadrimaculatus | reverse complement strand
ACATGCTGATAATAAATAAAATTATACAACATATTTTAATATTAATGAAAAATAAAACTATTTTACCAAAAAAAAAAAAAATAATAATTATATTATTTTGTGTATATTTCTAATAATAGAATAATGAAAATTTCTACATATTTGATGCAACTATTATATATTGATGTCTTAATATAATTATTATACCTTAAAATGTTATATAAAACAATTCATGGATACATCAATTTGTTGCCAATATAAATTATATATATGCATTAACGAAATAATCAATATTATTTTGTTTTGAAATATACTATTATTATATTGGTAAAACAATATGATTTATTTTTCATAAACGTGTACGGTTTAGTATTATTAATATAATATAATAGATAACATAATAATATAACAATACTTTACCAGTGACACTATTAACATATTTAAGAGCACAATACAAAATATATAAAATTATTTATATATTATATGTACTGAATAACTCTATAAACGATTATTTTTCATTAAAAAAAAAAACAATCAGTCTAGTTCAAATAGAACACGACCCTCAGTCAGGCGTGGTCTGGAAATAGTTATTCCAAGACCGCAATGTGCGTTCGAAATATCAATGTTCATGTGTCCTGCAGTTCACAAGTTGACGCGCAATTAGCTGCGTTCTTCATCGATCTGCGAACCAAGTGATCCACTGTTCAGGGTGATTTTATAAGCTTTTTATTTCTTTTTAATATAATATAATGTCTAATATAAAAAGCATTATTTATGTTATGTTTGATAGTTATAATAATTTATATATATGTCATTTTTTAATAGATACAATTCAAATAATAAGAACTTATAAATATTATGTAATTTTTATATTATTATTTTATACTGTAATATTTAGAATATAAAAACCACAATAATAAGTTCATCCATAATATTGTATTTTAAATATACATATATTATGACATATATATATTACACATAATTACTAATCAAACATATATTAGATAATCAAATTCACATGTCTATACATTATTCTTTTCTATAAATATATGTATATAATGTTTGCTATGATAATAATAATATTTTACTTGAATACGAACAATGCCTATTTGAGGTTATAATAAAATTCAAATGGATTTTTCTATAATATAATATAGTACCCATAAGAATTTTCTATAAATTTTTCATTGTTCTCAGTAAGAATAATCATTTCAAACATATAACATATAAAAAAAACATATTAAATGTATAGATATTTTTTTTTTTGTAAACCTCTTCCACAAAAAATATTACATTTTTGTTGTTCACAATCATTGTAAATTATTTGGTTTGGGCGATAGAATCCTTTACGACCCACGTATAATGAAACATATAAATATAATATATAAGTATTTATAACTTATATATTTTTATGTTATAATATATATGTTTATTACACTTCCGTAACATATAAAAATATCATAAATAATAATATTTAAGCATATTATAAATATATCCATCTATTTTCAATTATGAAAAATATAGATAAATAATGCTTTTTAATATAATAGATATTGGTTACGTAGGTACCCAAAATACCAAAATATTTTTTACTTGTTTGCTCATAATATTAACAATACTAAAATGAATATAGTATCATAAAATAATTATATAATTCATTTAGTATTTAATATAAGCAAAATATATATTTTTTTTTTAAATATATAAAGATACCATATATTAATATATTGTATAATGGTGTAAATACATAATATGATAGAATATTTTACAACCATATACTTTTTCATAAGAATGGTAAAATATATTTAAAATATATAATAATAAAAAAAAAAAAAGAAAACCTTTCATAAAATAAATATATAACATATTATTAATTATATGTATGAAAGGAAAGAAAAAATTTATTATAAATTTAATTTTTCTTTTTGATATATTTTTGTATTAGTAATATAATACATAAATAAGGATTTGGTATAAAATATAAGTATTAACTAATATTTAATACGTTAATGATCCTTCCGCAGGTTCACCTACGGAAACCTTGTTACGACTTTTACTTCCTCTAAATAATCAAGTTTGGTCATCTTCCCAGCGACATCGGTAATGTCGAAACATCACCGCGTACCAGTCCGAAGACCTCACTAAATCATTCAATCGGTAGTAGCGACGGGCGGTGTGTACAAAGGGCAGGGACGTAATCAACGCGAGCTTATGACTCGCGCTTACTGGGAATTCCTCGTTCATGGGGAATAATTGCAAGCCCCAATCCCTAGCACGAAGGAGGTTCAGCGGGTTACCCGGACCTTTCGGCCAGGGAAGACACGCTGATTCCTTCAGTGTAGCGCGCGTGCGGCCCAGAACATCTAAGGGCATCACAGACCTGTTATTGCTCAATCTCGTGCGGCTAGAAGCCGCCTGTCCCTCTAAGAAGAATTATATGTACGCCAGTAGTAAAAACCACAAACTCCCGCCCACCACACACCAACCAAACACCGAAATGCTGGAGATGTGCAGTAAAGAAACGAGAGATGTGAGCCTTCGAGATACTGGTAAGTGAAACGTCTATTTAGTAGGCTAGAGTCTCGTTCGTTATCGGAATTAACCAGACAAATCGCTCCACCAACTAAGAACGGCCATGCACCACCACCCACTGAATCAAGAAAGAGCTCTCAATCTGTCAATCCTTCCAGTGTCTGGGCCTGGTGAGGTTTCCCGTGTTGAGTCAAATTAAGCCGCAGGCTCCACTCCTGGTGGTGCCCTTCCGTCAATTCCTTTAAGTTTCAGCTTTGCAACCATACTTCCCCCGGAACCCAAAAGCTTTGGTTTCCCGAAAGCTGCCCGCCAAGTCATCGGAGGAACTTTGGCGGATCGCTAGCTGGCATCGTTTATGGTCAGAACTAGGGCGGTATCTGATCGCCTTCGAACCTCTGACTTTCGTTCTTGATTAATGAAAACATTTTTGGCAAATGCTTTCGCTTTAGTCCGTCTTGCGACGATCCAAGAATTTCACCTCTAACGTCGCAATACGAATGCCCCCACCTGTCCCTATTAATCATTACCTTGGGGTTCCGAAAACCAACAAAATAGAACCAAGGTCCTGTTCCATTATTCCATGCACTAATTATTCAGGCATTAATTAGCCTGCTTTGAGCACTTTAATTTGTTCAAAGTAAACGTGCCGGCCCGCCTCGACACTCAATTAAGAGCACCGCGACAGGATTTATAAGTCGGATGTGCAAAAGACCGAAATCTCTCACTTACATCCACCGGCAGGACGTCCCACAATCATGCCAGTTAGCACCGCGGGCGGTGAACCGACAGTGCGGGACACAAATTCAACTACGAGCTTTTTAACCGCAACAACTTTAATATACGCTATTGGAGCTGGAATTACCGCGGCGGCTGGCACCAGACTTGCCCTCCAATTGGTCCTTGTTAAAGGATTTAAAGTGTACTCATTCCGATTACGGGGCCTCGGATGAGTCCCGTATCGTTATTTTTCGTCACTACCTCCCCGTGCCGGGAGTGGGTAATTTGCGCGCCTGCTGCCTTCCTTGGATGTGGTAGCCGTTTCTCAGGCTCCCTCTCCGGAATCGAACCCTGATTCCCCGTTACCCGTTACAACCATGGTAGGCGCAGATCCTACCATCGACAGTTGATAAGGCAGACATTTGAAAGATGCGTCGCCGGTACAAGACCATGCGATCAGCATAAAGTTATTCAGATTCACCATTTATTGAGCGACGAACGATAACGCCTAAACGCTACCGACGCCGATTGGTTTTGATCTAATAAAAGCACTCCTTCCGTCTCCGGTCAGAGCTCTGTTTGCATGTATTAGCTCTAGAATTACCACAGTTATCCAAGTAATTGTGGTACGATCTAAGGAACCATAACTGATTTAATGAGCCTTTCGCGGTTTCACTTTAATATAGTTTGTACTTAGACATGCATGGCTTAATCTTTGAGACAAGCATATGACTACTGGCAGGATCAACCAGGGAACTGTTTTATATATTATTTATATAAAAATAAGTATATATTTATTAATAACAGTTCAAGAAAATATAATAAAATATTTTCTATATTTATAACATAGTATAAATTTATAAGAGTTTACAGTCTACAAAATATTGCAGACAACTAGTCACACATTTGACTAATAATATATAAGAGTTTATAGTCTACAAAATTTATTGCAGACAACTGGTCACACAATTGACCAAAATTTACGGGTCATAATGTCCCAAATATATTTCATTTGATATCACTTTACTCTTTATAAAATTCATCGCTAGATAAATTAGCGTCTTTGTAAAAATAACGTATTATTGTTTATTTTTCTACTATTAAAAAAATAGTTTAAATAAACATATTCTCACTCGGTATGTTGTAAGTTGTTGTAAATTACCTATAATAGAACTTATAGGATTTTTTTATTTTATATTATTTGCATAAGAGTCATACGTATGAAAACGTTCACCCGCAAATATGCTGTTGACCACGCCATATTTCAGGAAAAACAAAAAATAACCATATAATATAATTTTTATAATTATTATTCTTCCTGAGATATGCCTTATATATATATATAAAAAATATATAATTTAACGTGTTAGGATTAACGTGCGTAAGTCAGTGGACGTATATCCTGTTACACAATAATAATATAAAAGCCAAATATAAATTCAATAAGCGAATGTTCCATTATTATATTATAAATATTATTCGCAATATAATTATTTGCTTCATATTATATAAATAATTTAATGTGTTAAGATGTATCGTACGTAAGTATTATTATATAATGATACATCCCATATTACACAAAATACTACATTTTCTTTTATAATAATATATATATGTAGTATTTTTTATTTTTAATATGGTAGTAATAATAGATGATGAAATATTCAATAAAATATGTTACTTGTTGCTAACTAGATTGCGAAAAGCTTTCGGAAAGAAATATTATTTCATTCTTACTAACCTCTACCAACAGACACAACATTTCACATATATAATCAAAGAACCCTCCGGATAATATTTCACTCCTACTAAGTTCCCTGTATCCATAAATTCAACATGATATCACTACCATAATAATAATAATTATTATATCATGTATGTAGGGGATACATAAATAGTGAGCCAGAACATATAGGATATAGATATCATCATCAAAATATATAAATCCATTAATTCTGTTAATGTTAGATATGTTTAAATAAATACCACAACAAAACTCACTCCACAAAGCATAATATTCCATTATTAAAATTTAAATATATAAATATGATTTGTGTTATCGCATCAAGTAATATAATAAAATAATATATATAAGATAAATATACTTCATACTAGATGATACGTAGGTATTGACATAAAAATATAGATTAAATAAAGAAAATTTATATTATAATAATTTCATAACCTACTAGCTGTAATGTGAACTCATATATGAACATAATTTATAAAAATATATATATCTTGAACATTTGAGTTACACAGCTATCATCCTATAATACATATCAGGTCAAATTTGACACAAAAATACTTATCATCACGGTAACATATATAATACCGGTAGGTAATGGATAGGTGGCCGATAAAATATCCAAATTATATTTTAACCCTTGTAATGAATTGACAACCATAAATTAACAATATATATATATATAATATATGACAATATAAAATCTTTTAATATTTTTATATCGTCAAATAATATATATGAATTTTTTTTTATTATTCGACACTATAAAACTATTTTTATTAATTTTGTTAAAATTTCACTAATTCAAGTAATATTATGGATTTATATAATTTATTTTGTACCCAAATATCTATATTCACAAATATTATCGACACTATAAAATTATGCAAAAACATTTACAACATACTTACCTTATAGTACAAACCATGTCATATTTGACCCAAAAATTATTGAAGCTACGGTAAAATATTTTATACTGCCGTTCAATGATTAGGTTGCCAATAAAATATCAAATATACACCAAATTTATTTGATAATATGAAATATAAATTAAATTTTTTTTTTTTTCCAATTGAAATTTTATATCGTCACATAAAATATCACAATTTAAAATTAATAATAATATAAATTTTACATCGTCAAATAGTATTCAAAACAAATTGACTGAATAAAATTTTTTTAAAACATATACTTACCTTATAGTACAAACCATGTCATATTTGACCCAAAAATTATTGAAGCTACGGTAAAATATATTATACCGGCGATCAATGGTCAGGTTACCGATAGAAAATCAATTATACACTAATTTATTTGCATTTATTAGTATTTTACATCGTCAAATTAAATTTTTACCTATTTGACGATATAAAATTTTTTTTAATTTTACATCGTCATATTATTTATTCATTATGATTTGACGATATAAAATTTTTTTTAATTTTACTTCGTCATATATTGAGATGACAATGTAAAATAAAATTTATCAAAATTTTACATCGTCAATTTGAGTTTTTAACGATTTGACGATATAAAATTTTTTTTTATTTTACATCGTCATATAGTGAAATGACAATGTAAAAAAAATTATTCAAAATTTTACATCGTCAAATTGAATTCATTATGATTTGACGATATAAAATTTTTTTTAATTTTACCTCGTCATATATTGAGATGACAATGTAAAATAAAATTTATTAATATTTTACATCGTCTATTTGAGTTTTTAACGATTTGACGATACAAAATTTTTTTTTATTTTACATCGTCATATAGTGAAATGACAATGTAAAAAAAATTATTCAAAATTTTACATCGTCAAATTGAATTCATTATGATTTGACGATATAAAATTTTATTTAATTTTACTTCGTCATATATTGAGATGACAATGTAAAATAAAATTTATGAATAACTTACATCGTCAAATTGAATTTCCAACGATTTGACGATATAAAATTTTTTTTTATTTTACATCGTCATGTAGTGAAATGACAATGTAAAAAAGATCATTTATAATTTTACATCGTTATACAGTGAAATGACAATGTAAAATAAAATTTATCAATATTTTACATCGTCAAATTGAATTTTTGATGATTTGACGATATAAAATCTTTTTTAATTTTACATCGTCATATAGTGAAATGACAATGTAAAAAAAATTATTCAAAATTTTACATCGTCAAATTGAATTCATTAGATTTGACGATATAAAATTTTTTTTAATTTTACTTCGTCATATATTGAGATGACAATGTAAAATAAAATTTATGAATATCTTACATCGTCAAATTGAATTTCCAATGATTTGACGATATAAAATTTTTTTTTATTTTACATCGTCATGTAGTGAAATGACAATGTAAAAAAGATCATTTATAATTTTACATCGTCATACATTGAAATGACAATGTAAAATAAAATTTATCAATATTTTACATCGTCAAATTGAATTTTTGATGATTTGACGATATAAAATCTTTTTTAATTTTACATCGTCGTATAGTGAAATGACAAT
Organism: Dromius quadrimaculatus; assembly: GCA_963989225.1. NCBI lineage: Eukaryota > Metazoa > Arthropoda > Insecta > Coleoptera > Carabidae > Dromius > Dromius quadrimaculatus. Next base: position 28,798,923 of record OZ022334.1, on the reverse strand, counting down.
GTAA
>OZ022334.1:28788919-28791419 GCA_963989225.1 Dromius quadrimaculatus | reverse complement strand
TATAAGTATTTATAACTTATATATTTTTATGTTATAATATATATGTTTATTACACTTCCGTAACATATAAAAATATCATAAATAATAATATTTAAGCATATTATAAATATATCCATCTATTTTCAATTATGAAAAATATAGATAAATAATGCTTTTTAATATAATAGATATTGGTTACGTAGGTACCCAAAATACCAAAATATTTTTTACTTGTTTGCTCATAATATTAACAATACTAAAATGAATATAGTATCATAAAATAATTATATAATTCATTTAGTATTTAATATAAGCAAAATATATATTTTTTTTTTAAATATATAAAGATACCATATATTAATATATTGTATAATGGTGTAAATACATAATATGATAGAATATTTTACAACCATATACTTTTTCATAAGAATGGTAAAATATATTTAAAATATATAATAATAAAAAAAAAAAAAGAAAACCTTTCATAAAATAAATATATAACATATTATTAATTATATGTATGAAAGGAAAGAAAAAATTTATTATAAATTTAATTTTTCTTTTTGATATATTTTTGTATTAGTAATATAATACATAAATAAGGATTTGGTATAAAATATAAGTATTAACTAATATTTAATACGTTAATGATCCTTCCGCAGGTTCACCTACGGAAACCTTGTTACGACTTTTACTTCCTCTAAATAATCAAGTTTGGTCATCTTCCCAGCGACATCGGTAATGTCGAAACATCACCGCGTACCAGTCCGAAGACCTCACTAAATCATTCAATCGGTAGTAGCGACGGGCGGTGTGTACAAAGGGCAGGGACGTAATCAACGCGAGCTTATGACTCGCGCTTACTGGGAATTCCTCGTTCATGGGGAATAATTGCAAGCCCCAATCCCTAGCACGAAGGAGGTTCAGCGGGTTACCCGGACCTTTCGGCCAGGGAAGACACGCTGATTCCTTCAGTGTAGCGCGCGTGCGGCCCAGAACATCTAAGGGCATCACAGACCTGTTATTGCTCAATCTCGTGCGGCTAGAAGCCGCCTGTCCCTCTAAGAAGAATTATATGTACGCCAGTAGTAAAAACCACAAACTCCCGCCCACCACACACCAACCAAACACCGAAATGCTGGAGATGTGCAGTAAAGAAACGAGAGATGTGAGCCTTCGAGATACTGGTAAGTGAAACGTCTATTTAGTAGGCTAGAGTCTCGTTCGTTATCGGAATTAACCAGACAAATCGCTCCACCAACTAAGAACGGCCATGCACCACCACCCACTGAATCAAGAAAGAGCTCTCAATCTGTCAATCCTTCCAGTGTCTGGGCCTGGTGAGGTTTCCCGTGTTGAGTCAAATTAAGCCGCAGGCTCCACTCCTGGTGGTGCCCTTCCGTCAATTCCTTTAAGTTTCAGCTTTGCAACCATACTTCCCCCGGAACCCAAAAGCTTTGGTTTCCCGAAAGCTGCCCGCCAAGTCATCGGAGGAACTTTGGCGGATCGCTAGCTGGCATCGTTTATGGTCAGAACTAGGGCGGTATCTGATCGCCTTCGAACCTCTGACTTTCGTTCTTGATTAATGAAAACATTTTTGGCAAATGCTTTCGCTTTAGTCCGTCTTGCGACGATCCAAGAATTTCACCTCTAACGTCGCAATACGAATGCCCCCACCTGTCCCTATTAATCATTACCTTGGGGTTCCGAAAACCAACAAAATAGAACCAAGGTCCTGTTCCATTATTCCATGCACTAATTATTCAGGCATTAATTAGCCTGCTTTGAGCACTTTAATTTGTTCAAAGTAAACGTGCCGGCCCGCCTCGACACTCAATTAAGAGCACCGCGACAGGATTTATAAGTCGGATGTGCAAAAGACCGAAATCTCTCACTTACATCCACCGGCAGGACGTCCCACAATCATGCCAGTTAGCACCGCGGGCGGTGAACCGACAGTGCGGGACACAAATTCAACTACGAGCTTTTTAACCGCAACAACTTTAATATACGCTATTGGAGCTGGAATTACCGCGGCGGCTGGCACCAGACTTGCCCTCCAATTGGTCCTTGTTAAAGGATTTAAAGTGTACTCATTCCGATTACGGGGCCTCGGATGAGTCCCGTATCGTTATTTTTCGTCACTACCTCCCCGTGCCGGGAGTGGGTAATTTGCGCGCCTGCTGCCTTCCTTGGATGTGGTAGCCGTTTCTCAGGCTCCCTCTCCGGAATCGAACCCTGATTCCCCGTTACCCGTTACAACCATGGTAGGCGCAGATCCTACCATCGACAGTTGATAAGGCAGACATTTGAAAGATGCGTCGCCGGTACAAGACCATGCGATCAGCATAAAGTTATTCAGATTCACCATTTATTGAGCGACGAACGATAACGCCTAAACGCTACCGACGCCGATTGGTTTTGATCTAATAAAAGCACTCCTTCCGTCTCCGGTCAGAGCTCTGTTTGCATGTATTAGCTCTAGAATTACCACAGTTATCCAAGTAATTGTGGTACGATC
>OZ022334.1:28675886-28788719 GCA_963989225.1 Dromius quadrimaculatus | reverse complement strand
TGATTTGCGATACTTTGAAACTGCTCAGAATGTGGTAATTTTGTCTTATTTCAAACTTCATATAACTGCAGATAGCGCTCGGAAAACACGGAATATGATGTTTTTGTGGATGGATTCATACATATTATAAGGTCCTGAAGAGGAATGTGAACTCTTTGATTGTGAAAATCTGCGCGGAAAAGCGTGATTTCGACTAATTCTAAAGTTTGTGAAACTGCAAATAGCACTCTCAAAACACGAAATATGATGTATTGGTGCCAGATTCTGCAATTTAACGCACTTATAAAGCAAAATCTTGCTTCTGAGCAGATTTTCAGAGACAAAGATTCCTCAACGAGACTCAGAAAAAACGCTGATAACTTGCTGAAAACGCAAATTTTGTGCATTCAAGGACGTATTCATGCGTATTATGTTGTATTGGATAGATTTATGTGATTTGCGATACTTTGAAACTGCTCAGAATGTGGTAACTTTGACATATTTCAAACTTCATATAACTGCAGATAGGGCTCTGGGAACACGAAATAATATGTTTCTGTGGATGGATCCATACATATTATGAGGTCCTGAATAGGAATATGAACTTCTTGAATGTGAAAATCTGCGCGGAAAAGCGTGATTTCGACTTATTCCAAAGTTTGTAAAACTGCAACTAGCACTCTAAAACACGAAATATGATGTATTTGGTGCTAGATTCTGCCACATAACGCACTTTTGTAGCAGAATCATAATTTTGAGCGGATTTACAGAGTCAAAAATCTCTCAACAAGACTCAAAAAAAAACGCTGATAACTCGCTGGAAACGCAAAATTCTGTACATTTGAGGACGGATTCATGCGTATTATGTTGTATTGGATAGATTAATGTGATTTGCGATACTTTGAAACTGCTCAGAATGTGGTAATTCTGACTTATTTCAAACTTCATATAACTGCAGATAGCGCTCTGAAACACGAAATATGATGTTTTTGTGGATTGATTCATACATATTATGAGGTCCTGAATAGGAATATGAACTTTTTGATTGTGAAAATCTGCGCGGAAAAGCGTGATTTCGATTCATTCCAAAGTTCGGAAAACTGCAATTAGCACTCTAAAAACACGAAATATGATGTATTTGGTGCTAGATTCTGCAATTTAAACGCACTTCTAAAGCAAAATCTTGCTTCTGAGCAGATTTTCAGAGACAAAAATTTCTCAACGAGACTAAGAAAAAACGCTGATAACTTGCTGGAAACGCAAAATTTTGTGCATTCAAAGACGGATTCATGCGTATTATGTTGTATTGGATAGATTTATGTGATTTGCGATACTTTGAAACTGCTTAGAATGTGGTAATTCTGACATATTTCAAACTTCATATAACTGCAGAGAGCGCTCTGAAAACACGAAATATGATGTTTTCGTGGATAGATTCATACATATTATGAGGTCCTGAATAGGAATATGAACTTTTTGATTGTGAAAATCTGCGCGGAAAAGCGTGATTTCGACTTATTCCAAAGTTTGTAGAACTGCAAATAGCACTCTAAAACATAAAATATGATGTATTTGGTGCTAGATTCTGCCATATAATGCACTTTTGAAGCAAATTCTTGCTTCTGAGCAGATTAACAGAGTCAAAATTTCTCAACGAGACTCAGAAAAAACGCTGATGACTCGCTGGAAACGCAGAATTTTGTGCATTTGAGGATGGATTCATGCGTATTATGTTGTATCGGATAGAATTATGTGATTTGCGATACTTTGAAACTGCTCAGAATGTGGTAATTCTGACTTATTCCAAACTTCATATAACTGCAGATAGCGCTCTGAAAACACGAAATATGATGTTTTTGTGAATAGATTCATACATATTATGAGGTCCTGAATAGGAATATAAACTTTTTGATTGTGAAAACCTGCGCGGAAAAGCGTGATTTCGACTTATTCCAAAGATTGTGGAACAGCAAATAGCACTCTAAAAACACGGAATATGATGTATTTGTGCCAGATTCTGCCATATAACGCACTTTTGAAGCAAAATCTTGCTTCTGAGCAGATTCACAGAGACAAAAATTTCTCAACGAGACTCAGAAAAAACGCTGATAACTCGCTGGAACGCAAAATTTTGTGCATTCGACTACGAATTTATGCGTATTATGTTGTATTGAATAGATTTATGTGATTTGCGATACTTTGAAACTGCTTAGAATGTGGTAATTCTGACCTATTCCAAACTTTATATAACTGCAGATAGCGCTCTGAAAACACGGAATATGATGTTTTTGTGGATGGATTCATACATATTATGAGGTCCTGAAAAGGAATATGAACTTTTTGATTGTGAAAATCTGCGCGGAAAAGCGTGATTTCGACTTATTCCAAAGTTTGTGAAACTGCAAATAGCACTCTAAAAAAACTAAATATGATGTATTTGGAGGTAGATACTGCCATATAACGCACTTTTGAAGCAAAATCTTGCTTATAAGCAGATTTACGGAGTCAAAAGTTCCTCAACGAGACTCATACATATTTTGAGGTCCTGAATAGGAATATGAACTTTTTGATTGCGAAAATCAGCGCGGAAAAGCGTTATTTCGACTTATTCCAAAGTTTGTAGAACAGCAAAAAGCACTCTAAAAACACAAAATATGATGTATTTGGTGCTAAATTCTGCCACATAACGCACTTTTGAAGCAAAATCTTGCTTCTGGGCATATTTACAGAGTCAAAAATTTCTCAACGACACTCAGAAAAAACGCTGATAACTCGCTGGAAACGCAAAATTTTGTGCATTTGAGGACGGATTCATGCGTATTATGTTGTATTGGATAGATTCATGTGATTTGCGATACTTTGAAACTGCTCAGAATGTGGTAATTTTGTCTTATTTCAAACTTCATATAACTGCAGATAGCGCTCAGAAAACACGGAATATGATGTTTTGTGGATGGATTCATACATATCATAAGGTCCTGAAGAGAAATATGAACTCTTTGATTGTGAAAATCTGCGCGGAAGATCGTGATTTCGACTTATTCTGAAGTTTGTGAAACTGCAAATAGCACTCTAAAAACACGAAATATGATGTATATGGTGTCAGATTCTGCAATTTAACGCACTTCTAGAGCAAAATCTTGCTTCTGAGCAGATTTTCAGAGACGAAGATTTCTCAACGAGACTCAGAAAAAACGCTAATAACTTGCTGAAAACGCAAAATTTTGTGCATTCAAGGACGGATTCATGCGTATTATGTTGTATTGGATAGATTTATGTGATTTGCGATACTTTGAAACTGCTCAGAATGTGGTAACTCTGACATATTTCAAACTTCATATAACTGCAGCGCTCTGGAAACACAAAATGGAATGTTTCTGTGGATGGATCCATACATATTATGAGGTCCTGAATAGGAATATGAACTTCTTGAATGTGAAAATCTGCGCGGAAAAGCGTGATTTCGACTTATTCCAAAGTTTGTGAAACTGCAAATAGCACTCTAAAACACTAAATATGATGTATTTGGTGCTAGATTCTGCCACATACGCACTTTTGAAGCAGAATCATAATTTTGAGCGGATTTACAGAGTCAAAAATCTCTTAACAAGACTCAAAAAAAACGCTGATAACTCGCTGGAAACGCAAAATTTTGTGCATTTGAGGACGGATTCATGCGTATTATGTTGTATTGGATAGATTCATGTGATTTGCGATACTTTGAAACTGCTCAGAATGTGGTAATTCTGACTTATTTCAAACTTCATATAACTGCAGATAGCGCTCTGAAAACACGAAATATGATGTTTTTGTGGATTGATTCATACATATTATGAGGTCCTGAATAGGAATATGAACTTTTTGATTGTGAAAATCTGCGCGGAAAAGCGTGATTTCGATTCATTCCAAAGTTCGGAAAACTGCAATTAGCACTCTAAAAAACACGAAATATGATGTATTTGGTGCTAGATTCTGCAATTTAACGCACTTCTAAAGCAAAATCTTGCTTCTGAGCAGATTTTCAGAGACAAAAATTTCTCAACGAGACTCAGAAAAAACGCTGATAACTTGCTGGAAACGCAAAATTTTGTGCATTCAAGGACGGATTCATGCGTATTATGTTGTATTGGATAGATTTATGTGATTGCGATACTTGAAACTGCTTAGAATGTGGTAATTCTGACATATTTCAAACTTCATATAACTGCAGAGAGCGCTCTGAAAACACGAAATATGATGTTTTCGTGGATAGATTCATACATATTATAAGGTCCTGAATAGGAATATGAACTTTTTGATTGTGAAAATCTGCGCGGAAAAGCGTGATTTCGACTTATTCCAAAGTTTGTAGAACTGCAAATAGCACTCTAAAAACATAAAATATGATGTATTTGGTGCTAGATTCTGCCATATAACGCACTTTTGAAGCAAAACCTTGCTTCTGAGCAGATTTACAGAGTCGAAAATTTTTCAACGAGACTCAGAAAAAACGCTGATGACTCGCTGGAAACGCAGAATTTTGTGCATTTGAGGATGGATTCATGCGTATTATGTTGTATCGGATAGAATTATGTGATTTGCGATACTTTGAAACTGCTCAGAATGTGGTAATTCTGACTTATTCCAAACTTCATATTACTGCAGATAGCGCTCTGAAAACACGAAATATGATGTTTTTGTGAATAGATTCATACATATCATGAGGTCCTGAATAGGAATATGAACTTTTTGATTGTGAAAATCTGCGGGGAGAAGCGTGATTTCGACTTATTCCAAAGATTGTGGAACAGCAAATAGCACTCTAAAAACACGTAATATGATGTATTGGTGCTAGATTCTGCCATATAACGCACCTTTGAAGTGAAATCTTGCTTCTGAGCAGATTTACAGAGTCAAAAATTTCTCAACGAGACTCAGAAAAAACGCTGATAACTCGCAGGAAACGCAAAATTTTGTGCATTTGAGGACGGATTCATGCGTATTATGTGTATTGGATAGATTCATGTGATTTGCGATACTTTGAAACTGCTCAGAATGTGGTAATTTTGTCTTATTTCAAACTTCATATAACTGCAGATAGCGCTTAGAAAACACGAAATATGATGTTTTTGTGGATGGATTCATACATATTATAGGTCCTGAAGAGGAATATGAACTCTTTGATTGTGAAAATCTGCGCGAAAAGCGTGATTTCGACTTATTCTAAAGTTTGTGAAACTGAAAATAGCACTTTAAAAACACGAAATATGATGTATTTGGTGCCAGATTCTGCAATTTAACGCACTTCTGAAGCAGAATCTTGCTACTGAGAAGATTTTCAGAGACAAAGATTTCCCAACGAGACTCAGAAAAAACGCTGATAACTTGCTGAAAACGCAAAATTTTGTGCATTCAAGGACGGATTCATGCGTATTACGTTGTATTGAATAGATTTATGTGATTTGCGATACTTTGAAACTGCTCAGAATGTGGTAACTCTGACATATTTCAAACTTCATATAACTGCAGATAGCGCTCTGGGAACACGAAATAATTTGTTTCTGTGGATGGATCCATACATATTATGAGGGTCCTGAATAGGAATATGAACTTTTTGAATGTGAAAATCTGCGCGGAAAAGCGTGATTTCGACTTATTCCAAAGTTTGTAAAACTGCAAATAGCACTCTAAAAAACGAAATATGATGTATTTGGTGCTAGATTCTGCCACATAACGCACTTTTGAAGCAAAATCTTGCTTCTGAGCAGATTTACAGAGTCAACATTCCTTAACGAGACTCAGAAAAAACGCTGATAACTCGCTGGGAATGCAAAATTTTGTGCATTCGAGGACGGACTCATGCGTATTATGTTGTATTGGATAGATTTATGTGATTTGCGATACTTTGAAACTGCTCAGAATGTGGTAATTTTGACTTATTTCGAACATCATATAACTGCAGATAGGGCTCTGAAAACACGGAATAGGATGTTTTTGTGGGAAGATTCATACATATCATGAGGTCCTGAATAGGAATATGAACCTATTGAGTGTGAGAATCTGCGCGGAAAAGCGTGATTTCGACTTATTCCAAAGTTTGTAGAACTGCAAATAGCACTCTAAAAACACAAAGTATAATGTATTTGGTGCTAGATTCTGCCATATAACGCATTTTTAAAGCAAAATCTTGCTTCTGAGCAGATTTACAGAGTCAAAAATTTCTCAACGAGACTCAGTAAAAACGCTGATAATTCGCTGGAAACGCAAAATTTTGTGCACTTGAGGTCGGATTCATGCGTATTATGTTGTATTGGATAGATTTATGTGATTTGCGATACTTCGAAACTGCTCAGAATATGGTAATTTCGACTTATTTCAAACTTCATATAACTGCATATAGCGCTCTGAAAACACAAAATATGATGTTTTTGTGGATAGATTCATACATATTATGAGGTCATGAATAGGAATATAAGCTTTTTGATTATGAAATCTGCGCGGAAAAGCGTGATCTCAACTGATTTCAAAGTTTGTGAAACTGCAAATAGCACTCTAAAAACACAGAATTTGATGTATTTAGTGCTAGATTCTGCCATATAACGCACTTTTGAAGCAAAATCTTGCTTCTGAGCAGATTTACAGGGTCAAAAATTTCTCAACGAGACTTCAAAAAAACGCTGATAACTTGCTGGAAACGCAAAATTTTGTGCATTTGAGGACGGTATAACGCTATTATGTTGTATTGAATAGATTTATGTGATTTGCGATACTTTGAAACTGCTCAGAATTTGGTAATTTGACTTATTTCAAACTTCATATAACTGTAGATAGCGCTCTAAAAACACGGTATATGATGTTTTTGTGTATAGATTCATACATATTATAAGGTCCTGAATAGAAATATGAACTTTTTGATCGTGGAAATCTGCGCGGAAAAGCGAGATTGCGACCTATTCCAGAGTTTGAAACTGCAAATAGCACTCTAAAAACCCGAAATATGATGTATTTGGTGCCAGATTCTGCCATATTAACGCACTTCTAAAGCAAAATCTTGCTTCTGAGCTGATTTACAGAGTCAAAAATTTCTCAACGAGACTCAGAAAAAACGCTGATAACTCGCTGGAAACGCAAAATTCTGTGCATTTGAGGACGGATTCATGCGTATCATGTTGTATTGGATAGATTTATGTGATTTGCGATACTTTGAAACTGCTCAGAATGTGGTAATTTTGACTTATTCCAAACTTCATGTAACTGCAGATAGCGCTCTGAAACACGAAATATGATGTATTTGGAGCTAGATACTGCCATATAACGCACTTTTTGAAGCATAATCTTGCTTCTGAGCAGATTTAAAGAGTCAAAAATTCCTCAACGAGAATCATACATATTATGAGGTCTTGAATAGGAATATGAACTTTTCGATTGTGAAAATCTGCGCGGAAAAACGTGATTTCGACTTATTCCAATGTTTGTAGAACAGCAGATAGCACTCTAAAAACACGATATATGATGTATTTGGTGCTTGATTCTGCCATATAACGCTCTTTTGGAGCATAATCTTGCTTTTGAGTAGATTTACAGTCAGAAATTTCTCAACAAGACTCAGAAAAAACGCTGATAACTCGCTGGAAACGCAAAATTCTGTGCATTTGAGGACGGATCCATGCGTATTATGTTGTATTGGATAGATTTATGTGATTTGTGATACTTTGAAACTGCTCAGAATGTGGTAATTTTGACTTATTTCAAACTTCATATAACTGCAGATAGCGCTCTGAGAGCAAGAAATATGATGTTTTTGTGGATAGATTCATACATTTTATGAGGTCCTGAATAGAAATATGAACTTTTTGATTGTGAAAATCTGCGCGGAAAAGCGTGATTTCGACTTATTCCAAAGTTTGTAAAACTGCAAATAGCACTCTAAAAACACGAAATATGATGTATTTGGTGCTAGATTCTGCCATACAACGCACTTTTGAAGCAAAATCTAGCTCTGAGCAGATTTACAGAGTAAGAAATTTCTCAACAAGACTCAAAAAAAACGCTGATAACTCGCTGGAAACGCAGAATTTTGTGCATTTGAGGACGGATTAATGCTATTATGTTGTATTGGATAGATTTGTGTGATTTGCAATACTCTGAAACTGCTTAGAATGTGGTATTTTGACTTATTTCAAACTTCATATAACTGCAGATAGCGCTCTAAGAACACGAAATATGATGTTTTTGTGGATAAATTCATACATATTGTGAGTTCCCGAATAGGAATATGAACTTTTCAATTGTGAAAATCTGCGCGGAAAAGCGTGATTTCGACTTATTCCAAAGTTTGAAACTGCAAATAGCACTCTAAAAACCCGAAATATGATGTATTTGGTGCCAGATTCTGCCATATAACGCACTTCCAAAGCAAAATCTTGCTTCTGAGCAGATTTACAGAGTCAAAAATTTCTCAACGAGACTCAGAAAAAACGCTGATAACTTGCTGAAACGCAGAATTTGTGCATTTGAGGACGGATTCATGCGTATTATGTTGTATTGGATAGTTTCATGTGATTTGCGATACTTTGAAACTGCTCAGAATGTGGTAATTTGGACTTATTCCAAACTTAATATAACTGCAGATAGCGCTCAGAAAACACGAAATATTATGTTTTTGTGGATAGATTTATACATATTATGAGGTCCTGTGAGGGCTTATGAGCTTTTAAATTGTAAAAATCTGCGCGAAAAAGCGTGATTTCGACTTATTCCAAGGTTTGTCAAACCGCAAATAGCACTCTAAAAACACGAAATATGATGTATTTGGTGCTACATTCTGCCATATAACGCACTTTTGAAGCAAAATCTTGCTTCTGAGCAGGTTTACAGGGTCAAAAATTTCTCGACGAGACTCAGAAAAACGCTTATAACTTGCTGGAAACGCAGAATTTTGTGCATTTAAGGACAGATTCATGCGTATATTATGTTGTATTGGATAGATTTATGTTATTTGCGATACTTGAAACTGCTCAGAATGTGGTAATTTTGACTTATTTAAAACTTCATATAACTGCAGATAGCGCTCTGAAAACAAGAAATATGATGTTTTTTGTGGATGGATTCATACATATTAAGAGGTCCTGAATAGGAATATGAACTTTTTGATTGTGAAAATCTGTGCGGGAAAGCGTGATTTAGACTTATTCCAAAGTTTGTGAAACTGCAAATAGCACTCTTAAAACACGAAATATGATGTATTTGGTGTCAGATTCTGCCATACGACGCACTTTTGTAGCAAAATCTAGCTCTGAGCAGATTTACAGAGTTAAAAATTTTCTTAACGAGACTCAAAAAAAACGCTGATAACTTGCTGGAAACGCAAAATTTTGTGCATTTGAGGACTGTATAATGCTATCATGTTGTATTGGATAGAATTATGTGATTTGCGATACTTTGAAACTGCTCAGAATGTGGTAATTTTGACTCATTTCAAACTTCATATAACTGCAGAACGCGCTCTAAGAACACGAAATATGATGTTTTTGTGGATAGATTCATACATATTATGAGTTCCTGAATGGGAATATGAACTTTTTGATTGTGAAAATCTGCGCGGAAAGGCGTGATTTCGACTTATTCCAAAGTTTGAAACTGCAAATAGCACTCTAAAAATCCCGAAATATGATGTATTTGGTGTCAGATTCTGCCATATAACGCACTTCTAAAGCAAAATCTTGCTTCTTAGCAGATTTACAGAGTCAAAAATTTCTCAACGAGACTCAGAAAAAACGCTGATAACTTGCTGGAAACGCAGAATTTCGTGCATTTGAGGACGGATTCATGCATATTATGTTGTATTGGATAGATTTATGTGATTTGCGATACTTTGAAACTGCTCAGAATGTGGTAATTTGGACTCATTTCAAACTTAATATAACTGCAGATAGCGCTCAGAAAACACGAAATATTAATGTTTTTGTGGATAGATTTATACATATTATGAGGTCCTGTGAGGAATTATGAACTTTTTAATTGTGAAAATCTGCGCGAAAAAGCGTGATTCCGACTTATCCCTAAGTTTGTAAAACCGCAAATAGCACTCTAAAAACACGAAAAATGATGTATTTGGTGCTACATTCTGCCATATAAACGCACTTTTGAAGCAAAATCTTGCTTCTGAGCAGGTTTACAGAGTCAAAAATTTCTCAACGAGACTCAGAAAAATGGCTGATAACTCGCTGGAAACGCAAAATTTTGTGCATTTGAGGACGGATTCATGCGTATTATGTTGTATTGGATAGATTTATGTTATTTGCGATACTTTGAAACTACTCAGAATGTGGTAATTTTGACTTATCTCAAACTTCATATAACTGCAGAAAGCGCTCTGAAAACAAGAAATATGATGTTTTTGTGGATAGATTCATACATATTATGAGGTCCTGAATAGGAATATGAACTTTTTGAATGTGAAAATCTGCGCGGGAAAGCGTGATTCAGACTTATTCCAAAGTTTGTAAAACTGCAAATAGCACTGTTAAAACACGAAATATGATGTATTTGGTGTCAGATTCTGCCATACAAACGCACTTTTGAAGCAAAATCTAGCTTCTAAGCAGATTTACAGAGTAAAAAATTTTCTCAACGAGACTCAAAGAAACGCTGATAACTTGCTGGAAACGCAAAATTTTGTGCATTTGAGGACGGTATAATGCTATTATGTTGTATTGGATAGATTTATGTGATTTGCGATACTTTGAAACTGCTCAGAATGTGGTAATTTTGACTTATTTCAAACTTCATATAACTGCAGATAGCGCTCTGAAAACACGAAATATGATGTTTTTTGTGGATAGATTCATACATATTGTGAGGTCCTAAATAGGAATATGAACTTTTTGATAGTGAAAATCTGCGTGGAAAAGCGTGATTTCGACTTCTTCAAATGTTTGAAACTGCAAATAGCACTCTAAAAACCCGAAATATGATGTATTTGGTGCCAGATTCTGCCATAACAGGCACTTCCAAAGCAAAATCTTGCTTCTGAGCAGATTTACAGAGTCAAAAATTTCTCAACGAGACTCAGAAAAAATGCTGATAACTCGCTGGAAACGCAAAATTTTGTGCATTTGGGGACATATTTATGCGTATCATGTTGTATTGGATAGATTTATGTGATTTGGGATACTTTGAAACTGCTCAGAATGTGGTAATTCTGACTTATTTGAAACTTCATATAACTGCAGATAGTGCTCTAAAAACACGAAATGTGATGTTTTTTTGAATAGATTCATACATATTATGAGGTCCCTGAATAGGAATGTGATATTTTTAATTGTGAAAATCTGAGCGGAAAAGCGTGACTTCGATTTATTCCAAAGTTTGAAACACTGCAAATAGCACTCTAAAAACCCGAAATATGATGTATTTGGTGCTAGATTCCGCCATATAACGCACTTTTGAAGCAAAATCTTGCTTCTGAGCAGGTTTACAGAGTCAAAAATTCCTCAACGAGACTCAGAGAAAACGCTGATAACTTGCTGGAAACGCAGAATCTTGTGCATTCGAGCACGGATTTATGCGTATTATGTTGTATTGGATAGATTTACGTCATTTGCGATACTTTGAAACTGCTCAGAATGTGGAAATTTTGACTTATTTCAAACTTCATATAGCTGCAGATAGCGCTCTGAAAACAAAAAATATGATGTTTTTGTAGATAGATTCATACATATTATGAGGTCCTGAATAGGAATATAAACTTCTTGATTGTGAGAATCTGCGCGGAAAAGCGTGATTTCGACCTATTCCAGAGTTTGTAAAACTGCAAATAGCACTCTAAAAACACAAAATATGATGTATTTGGGGCTAGATTCTGCCATATAACGCACTTTTGAAGCTAATTCTTGCTTCTGAGCAGATTTACAGAGTCAAAAATTTCTCAACGAGACTCAGAAAAAACGCTGATAACTAGCTGGAAACGCAAAATTCTGTGCATTCGAGGACGGATTCATGCGTATCATGTTGTATTGGATAGATTTATGTGATTTGCGATACTTTGAAACTGCTCAGAATGTGGTAATTTTGACTTATTTCAAACTTCATATTACTGCAGATGGCGCTCGGAAAACACAAAATATGATGTTTTTGTGGATAGATTCATACATATTATGAGGTCCTGAATAGGATTATGAACTTTTTGATTGTGAAAATCTGCGCGGAAAAGCGTGATTTCGACTTATTCTAAGTTTGAAAACTGCGAATAGTACTCTAAAAACACGAAATATTATGTATTCGGAGCTGGATGATTCTGCCATATAACGCACTTTGGAGCAAAATCTTGCTTCTAAGCAGATTGACAGATTCAAAAATTTCTCAACGAAACTCAGAATAAACGCTCATAACTCGCTGGAACGCAAAATTTGTGCATTTGAGGACGAATTCATGCGTATTATGTTGTATTGGATAGATTCATATGATTTGCGATACTTTGATACTGCTCAGAATGTGGTAATTTTGACTTCTTTCAATCTTCATATAACTGCAGATAGCGCTCTGAAAACACGAAATATGATGTTTCTGTGGATAGATTCATACATAATATGAGGTCTTGAATAGGAATATGAACTTTTTGATTGTGAAAATCTGCGCGGAAAAGCGAGATTTCGACTTATTTCAAAGTTTGTAAAACTGCGAATAGCACGCTGAAAACCACGAAATATGATGTATTTGGTACTAGATTCTGCCATATAACGCACTTTTGAAGCAGAATCTTGCTTCTGAACAGATATACGGAGTCAAAAATTTCTCAACGAGACTCAGAAAAAACGCTGATAAATCGCTTAAAACGCAAAATTTTGTGCATTTGAGGACGGATTCATGCGTATTATGTTGTATTGGATAGATTTATGTGATTTGCGATACTTTGAAACTGCGCAGAATGTGGAAACTTTGACTTATTTCAAACTTCATATAACTGCAGATAGCGCTCTGAATACACAAAATATGATGTTTTTGTAGATAGACTCATACATATTATGAGGTCTTGAATAGGAATATGAACTTTTGATTGTGAAAATCTGCGCGGAAAAGCGTGATTTAGACTTATTTCAAAGTTTGTAAAACTGCGAATAGCACGCTGAAAACACGATTATGATGTATTTGGTGCTAGATATCTGCCATATAACGCACGTTTGAAGCAAAATCTTGCTTCTGAGCAGATTTACAGAGTCAAAAATTTCTCAACGAGACTCAGAAAGAACGCCGATAACTCGCTGGAAACGCAGAATTTTGTGCATTCGAGGACGGATTCATGCGTATTATGTTGTATTGGATAGATTTATGTGATTTGCGATACTTTGAAACTGCTCAGAATGTGGTAATTTTGACTTATTTCAAACTTAATATAACTGCAGACAACGCTTGGAAACACGGAATATAATGTTTGTGGATAGATTCATACATATTATGAGGTCCTGAATGGGGATAGGATCTTTTCGATTGTGAAAATCTGCGCAGGAAAGCGTGATTTCGACTCACTCCAGAGTTTGTAAGACTGCATATAGCACTCTAAAAACACGAAATATGATGTATTGGGTGCTATATTCTGCCATATAACGCACTTTTGTAGCAAAATCTTGCTTCTGAGCAGATTAACAGAGTCAAAAATTTCTCAACAAGACTCAGAAAAAACGCTGATAACGCCCTGGAAACTCAAAATTTTGTGCATTTGAGAAAGGATTCATGCGTATTATGTTGTATTGGATAGATTTTTGTGACTTGCGATACTTTTAAACTCCTCAGAATGTGGTAATTTTGACTTATTTCAAACTCCATATAACTGCAGACAGCGCTCTGAAAAGACGAAATATGATGTTTTTGTGGATAGATTCATACATATAATGAGGTCCTGAATGAGAATATGAACTTTTTGTTTGTGAAAATCTGCGCGGAAAAGCGTGATTTCGACTTATTCCAAAGTTTGTAAAACTGCAAATAGCAATCTAAAAACACAAAATATGATGTATTTGGTGCTAGATTCTGCCATATAAAGCACTTTTGAAGCAAAATCTTGCTTCTGAGCAGATTTACAGAGTCAAAACTTCCGGAACAAGACTCAGAAAAAACGCTGATAACTCCCTGGAAATGCAAAATTTTGTGCATTTGAGGACGGATTCATGCGTATTATGTTGTATTGGATAGATTTATGTTATTTGCGATACTTTGAAACTGCTCAGAATGTGGTAATTTTGACTTATTTCAAACTTCATATAACTGCAGATAGCGCTCTGAAAACAGGAAATATGATGTTTTTGTCGATAGATTCATACATATTATGAGGTCTTGAATAGGAATATGACCTTTTTGATCATGAGAATCTGCGCGGAGAAGCGTGATTTTAACTTTTTCTCAAGTTTGTAAAACTGCAAATATCACTCTTAAAACACAAAATATAATGTATTTGTTGCTAGATTCTGCCATATAACGCATTTTTGAAACAAAATCTTGCTCCTAAGCAGATTCACAAAATCGATAATTTCTAAACAAGACTCAAAAATAACGCTGATAACTCGCTGGAAACGCAAAATTCTGTGCATTTCAGGACGGATTCATGCGTATTATGTTGTATTGGATGGATTTATGTGATTTGCGATACTTTAAAACTGCTCAGAATGTGATAATTTTGACTTATTTCAAACTTCATATAACTGCAGATAGCTAAGAGAAAATGGAAGAATCATCTAGATGATGAAAGCGCATTTTTGGCAGCTCATAAATGCTTGTTACTTCGAGATTTCTTAAATTACCATCTCTCACAATTACTGAGCCTGAAATCAAGCAGTTTGGGCAAACTTACGAAACAGCAGCTTCTATTTAGTACTAGTTTCATGTTGACTATTTGATAGGTACATAATTTATGCAGGTACAAACTCAAAAATACCTTTTAATCTTCATTGTTTAGTTAATGATTGACAGGAGGTCGAGTGCTGTACCTTAAAATTATAATTTGATCTTTTTCAAAGCTATATAAAAAAAATACACCAAAAGTAAACAAATTTTCATCCAATAATAATAATTCATTCTAATAAGCTTCAAATTCGCGTCAAACAAGTCATCGAATAAAGCCTGGACAGATTTGACAACTGTACATAATAATAGTGACACCCGCGGCGAGAGTTGTAACTAAATTTTTATCTGCATTGATAAATTTTAGTTGCCATATTCCTTATATCATATATACCTATGGACATTGTTTCACTTGAAATAAGTAATTGAATAATTTGATCTTCCACAATCACTGAGCTTGAATTAAAGCAATTTGTGCAAACCTACGAAATAGCAGCTTTAATTTAGTATCGGTTTCAACTCTGTAAATAGTACAGTTGCTGAGAGCTCAGCGTCACGCCAGCCAGCCAGCCAGCCAGCCAGCCAGACAGCAAAAGAGAATATGATACCGCTTCTTTCTAAAAAATGCGCTAAAAACGCTGATAACCCGCTGGAAACGCAAAATTCTGTGCATTTTAGGACGCATTCATGCGTATTATTTTGTATTGGATACATTTATGTGATTCGCGATACTTTGAAACTGCTCAGAATGTGGTAATTTTGACTCATTTCAAACTTCATATAACTGGAGATAGCGCTCCGAAAACACGAGATATGATGTTTTTGTCGATAGATTCATACAAAGTATGAGGTCCTGAATGAGATTATGAACTTTTTGATCGTGAAAATCTGCGCGAAGAAGCCTGATTTCGACATATTCTGAAGTTTGTAAAACTGCAAATAGCACTCAAAAAACACAGAATATGATGTATTTGGTGCTAGATTCTGCCATATAACGCATGTTTGGAGCAAAAACTTGCTTCTGAGCAGATTTACAGAACCAAAAATTTCTCAACGAAACTCAGAGAAAACGCTGATAACTTGCTGGAAACACGAAATTTTTTGCATTTGAGGACTAATTTATGCGTATCGTGTTGTATTGGATAGATCTATGTGATTTGCGATACTTTGGAACTGCTCAGAATGTGGTTATTTTGAATTATCACAAACTTTGTATGACTGCTGATAGCGCTCTTAAAAGAAAAATATGATATTTTTGTTGATAGTTTCATACATATTATAAGGTCCTGAATAGGAATATGAACTTTTTGATTTGAAAATCTGCGCGAAAAAGCGTGATTAAGACTTATTCCAAAGTTTGTAAAACTGCAAATAGCACTCTAAAAACACGAAATATGATGTATTTGGAGCTAGATTCTGCCATATAACGCACTTTTGAAGCAAAATCTTGCTTCTGAGCAGATAAACAGAGTCAAAAATTTCTCAACGAGACTCAGAAAAAACGCTGATAACTCGCTGGAAACGCAAAAGTTGGTGCATTTGAAGACGGATTGATGCGTATTATATTGTATTGGATAGATTTTTGTGACTTGCGATACTTTGAAACTGCTCAGAATGTGGTAATTTTGACTTATTTCAAACTTCATATAACTGCAGATAGCGCTCGGAAAACACGAAATATGATGATTTTGGGGATAGATTCATACATATTATGAGGTCCTGGATAGGAATATGAACTTTTTGATTGTGGAAATCTGCGCGGAAAAGCGTGATTTCGACTTATTCCAAAGTTTGTAAAACTTCAAAAAGCACTCTAAAAACACGAAATATAATGTATTTTGTGCTAGATTCTGCCATATAACGCACTTTTGAAGCAAAATCTTGCTTCTGAGCAGATTTACAGAGTCAAAAATTTCTCAACAAGACTCAGAAAAAACGCTGATAACTCGCTGGAAACGCAGAATTTTGTGCATTAGAGGACGGATTCAAGCGTATTATGTTGTATTGGATCGATTTATGTGATTTGCGATACTTTGAAACTGCTCAGAATGTGGTAATTTTGACTTATTTCAAACTTCATATAACTGCAGATAACGCTCTGAAAACACGAAATATGATGTTTTTGTGGATAGATTCATACATATTATGAGGTCCAGAATAGGAATATCAACTTTTTGATTGTGAAAATTTGCGCGAAAAAAGCGTGATTTCGACTTATTCCAGAGTTTGTAAAACTGCAAATGGCACTCTAAAAACACGAAATATGATGTATTTGGTGCTAGATTCTGCCATATAACGCACTTTTGAAGCAGAATCTTACTTCTGAGCAGATTCACAAGTCAAAAATTTCTCAACGACTCAGAAAAAACGCTGATAACTCGCTGGAAACGCACAATTTTGTGCATTTGAGGGCGGATTCATGCGTATTATGTTGTATTGGATAGATTAATGTGATTTGCGATACTTTGAAGCTGCTCAGAATGTTTTAATTTTGACTTATTTCAAACTTCATATAACTGCAGATAGCGTTTTGAAAACACGAAATATGATGTTTTTGTGGATAGATTCATACATATTATGAGGTCCTGAATAGGAATATGGACTTTTTGATTGTGCGAATTAGGCGCGGAAAAGCGTGATTTTGACTTATTCTAAACTTTGTAAAACTGCAAATAGCACTCTCAAAACACGAAATATTATGTATTTGGAGCAAGATTCTGTCATACAACGCACTTTTGAAGCAAAATCTTGCTTCTGAGTAGATTCACAAAGTCAAAAATTTCTCAACGAGACCCTGACAAAACGCTGATAACACGCTGAGAACGCAAAATTTTGTACATTTGAGGACGGATTCATGCGTATTATGTTGTATTGGATAGATTTATGTGATTCGCCATACTTTGAAACTGCTCAGAATGTGGTAATTTTGACTTATTTCAAACTTCATATAACTGCAGATAGCGCTCCGAAAACACGAAATATGATGTTTTTGTTGATAGATGTGAACATATCATGAGGTCCTGAATAGGAATATGAGCTTTTTGATTGTGGAAATCTGCGCGAAAAGCGTGATTCCGACTTATTCCAAAGTTTGTAAAACTGCAAATAGCACTCTAAAAACACAAAATATGATGTATTTGTGCTAGATTCTGCCATATAACGCACTTTTGAAGCAAAATATTGCTTCTGAGCAGATTTATAGAGTCGAAAATCTCTCAACAAGACTCAGAAAAAACGCTGATAACTCGCTGGAAACGCACAATTTTGCGCATTTGAGGGCAGATTCATGCGTATTATGTTGTATTGGATAGATTTATGTGATCTGCGATACTTTGAAACTGCTCAGAATGTGGTAATTTTGACTTATTTCGCTCTGAAAACACGGAATATGATGTTCTCGTAGATAGATTCATACATATTATGAGGTCCTAAATAGGAGTATGGACTTTTTTATTGTGGAAATCTGCGCGGAATAGGAATATGATCTTTTTGATTGTGAAAATCTACGCGAAGAAGCGTGATTTCGACTCATTCCAAAGTTTGTAAAACTGCAAATAGCACTCAAAAAATACAAAATATAATGTATTTGGTGCTAGATTCTGCAATTAACGCACTTTTGACGCAAAATCTTGCTTCTGAGCAGATTTACAGAGTCTAAAATTTCTCAACAAGACTCGGAAAAAACGCTGTTAACTCGCTGGAAAACGCAAAATTTTGTGTTTTTGAGGATGGATTCATGCGTATTATGTTGTATTGGATAGATTTATGTGATTTGCGATACTTTGAAACTGCTCAGAGTGTGGTAATTTTGACTTTTTCCAAACTTCAAATAACTGCAGATAGCGCTCTGAAAACACAAAATATAATGTTTTTGTGGATAGATTCATACATATTATGAGGTCCTGAATAGGAATATGAACTTTTTGATCGTGAAGATTTGCGCGGAGAAGCGTGATTTCGACTTATTCCAAAGTTTGTAAAACTGCAAATAGCACTCTAAAAACACGAAATATGATGTATTCGGTGCTATATTCTGTCATATAAAGCACTTTTGAAGCAAAATCTTGCTTCTGAGCGGATTTACAGAGTCTGAACTATCTCAACGAGGCTCAGAAAAACGCTGAAAACTCGCTGGAAACGCAAAATCTTGTGCATTTGAGGACGGATTCATGCGTATTATGTTGTATTGGATATGTTATTTGCGATACTTTGAAACTGCTCAGAATGTGGTAATTTTGACTTATTCCAAACTTCATATAACTGCAGATAGCGCTCTGGAAACACAAAATATGATGTTTTTGTGGATAGATTCATACATATTATGAGGTCCTGAATAGGAATATGAACTTTTTGATTGTGAAAATCTGCGCGGAAAAGCGAGATTTCGACTTATTTCAAAGTTTGTAAAACTGCGAATAGCACGCTGAAAACACGAAATATGATGTATTTGGTACTAGATTCTGCCATATAACGCACTTTTGAAGCAGAATCTTGCTTCTGAACAGATATACGGAGTCAAAAATTTCTCAACGAGACTCAGAAAAAACGCTGATAAATCGCTTAAAAACGCAGAATTTTGTGCATTTGAGGACGGATTCATGCGTATTATGTTGTATTGGATAGATTTATGTGATTTGCGATACTTTGAAAACTGCGCAGAATGTGGAAACTTTGACTTATTTCAAACTTCATATAACTGCAGATAGCGCTCTGAATACACAAAATATGATGTTTTTGTAGATAGACTCATACATATTATGAGGTCTTGAATAGGAATATGAACTTTTGATTGTGAAAATCTGCGCGGAAAAGCGTGATTTAGACTTATTTCAAAGTTTGTAAAACTGCGAATAGCACGCTGAAAACACGATTATGATGTATTTGGTGCTAGATTCTGCCATATAACGCACGTTTGAAGCAAAATCTTGCTTCTGAGCAGATTTACAGAGTCAAAAATTTCTCAACGAGACTCAGAAAGAACGCCGATAACTCGCTGGAAACGCAGAATTTTGTGCATTCGAGGACGGATTCATGCGTATTATGTTGTATTGGATAGATTTATGTGATTTGCGATACTTTGAAACTGCTCAGAATGTGGTAATTTTGACTTATTTCAAACTTAATATAACTGCAGACAACGCTTGGAAACACGGAATATAATGTTTGTGGATAGATTCATACATATTATGAGGTCCTGAATGGGGATAGGAACTTTTCGATTGTGAAAATCTGCGCAGGAAAGCGTGATTTCGACTCACTCCAGAGTTTGTAAGACTGCATATAGCACTCTAAAAACACGAAATATGATGTATTGGGTGCTATATTCTGCCATATAACGCACTTTTGTAGCAAAATCTTGCTTCTGAGCAGATTAACAGAGTCAAAAATTTCTCAACAAGACTCAGAAAAAACGCTGATAACGCCCTGGAAACTCAAAATTTTGTGCATTTGAGAAAGGATTCATGCGTATTATGTTGTATTGGATAGATTTTTGTGACTTGCGATACTTTTAAACTCCTCAGAATGTGGTAATTTTGACTTATTTCAAACTCCATATAACTGCAGACAGCGCTCTGAAAAGACGAAATATGATGTTTTTGTGGATAGATTCATACATATAATGAGGTCCTGAATGAGAATATGAACTTTTTGTTTGTGAAAATCTGCGCGGAAAAGCGTGATTTCGACTTATTCCAAAGTTTGTAAAACTGCAAATAGCAATCTAAAAACACAAAATATGATGTATTTGGTGCTAGATTCTGCCATATAAAGCACTTTTGAAGCAAAATCTTGCTTCTGAGCAGATTTACAGAGTCAAAACTTCCGAACAAGACTCAGAAAAAACGCTGATAACTCCCTGGAAATGCAAAATTTTGTGCATTTGAGGACGGATTCATGCGTATTATGTTGTATTGGATAGATTTATGTTATTTGCGATACTTTGAAACTGCTCAGAATGTGGTAATTTTGACTTATTTCAAACTTCATATAACTGCAGATAGCGCTCTGAAAACAGGAAATATGATGTTTTTGTCGATAGATTCATACATATTATGAGGTCTTGAATAGGAATATGACCTTTTTGATCATGAGAATCTGCGCGGAGAAGCGTGATTTTAACTTTTTCTCAAGTTTGTAAAACTGCAAATATCACTCTTAAAACACAAAATATAATGTATTTGTTGCTAGATTCTGCCATATAACGCATTTTTGAAACAAAATCTTGCTCCTAAGCAGATTCACAAAATCGATAATTTCTAAACAAGACTCAAAAATAACGCTGATAACTCGCTGGAAACGCAAATTCTGTGCATTTCAGGACGGATTCATGCGTATTATGTTGTATTGGATGGATTTATGTGATTTGCGATACTTTAAAACTGCTCAGAATGTGATAATTTTGACTTATTTCAAACTTCATATAACTGCAGATAGCTAAGAGAAAATGGAAGAATCATCTAGATGATGAAAGCGCATTTTTGGCAGCTCATAAATGCTTGTTACTTCGAGATTTCTTAAATTACCATCTCTCACAATTACTGAGCCTGAAATCAAGCAGTTTGGGCAAACTTACGAAACAGCAGCTTCTATTTAGTACTAGTTTCATGTTGACTATTTGATAGGTACATAATTTATGCAGGTACAAACTCAAAAATACCTTTTAATCTTCATTGTTTAGTTAATGATTGACAGGAGGTCGAGTGCTGTACCTTAAAATTATAATTTGATCTTTTTCAAAGCTATATAAAAAAAATACACCAAAAGTGAACAAATTTTCATCCAATAATAATAATTCATTCTAATAAGCTTCAAATTCGCGTCAAACAAGTCATCGAATAAAGCCTGGACAGATTTGACAACTGTACATAATAATAGTGACACCCGCGGCGAGAGTTGTAACTAAATTTTTATCTGCATTGATAAATTTTAGTTGCCATAATTCCTTATATCATATATACCTATGGACATTGTTTCACTTGAAATAAGTAATTGAATAATTTGATCTTCCACAATCACTGAGCTTGAATTAAAGCAATTTGTGCAAACCTACGAAATAGCAGCTTTAATTTAGTATCGGTTTCAACTCTGTAAATAGTACAGTTGCTGAGAGCTCAGCGTCACGCCAGCCAGCCAGCCAGCCAGCCAGCCAGACAGCAAAAGAGAATATGATACCGCTTCTTTCTAAAAAATGCGCTAAAACGCTGATAACCCGCTGGAAACGCAAAATTCTGTGCATTTTAGGACGCATTCATGCGTATTATTTTGTATTGGATACATTTATGTGATTCGCGATACTTTGAAACTGCTCAGAATGTGGTAATTTTGACTCATTTCAAACTTCATATAACTGGAGATAGCGCTCCGAAAACACGAGATATGATGTTTTTGTCGATAGATTCATACAAAGTATGAGGTCCTGAATGAGATTATGAACTTTTTGATCGTGAAAATCTGCGCGAAGAAGCCTGATTTCGACATATTCTGAAGTTTGTAAAACTGCAAATAGCACTCAAAAAACACAGAATATGATGTATTTGGTGCTAGATTCTGCCATATAACGCATGTTTGGAGCAAAAACTTGCTTCTGAGCAGATTTACAGAACCAAAAATTTCTCAACGAAACTCAGAGAAAACGCTGATAACTTGCTGGAAACACGAAATTTTTGCATTTGAGGACTAATTTATGCGTATCGTGTTGTATTGGATAGATCTATGTGATTTGCGATACTTTGGAACTGCTCAGAATGTGGTTATTTTGAATTATCACAAACTTTGTATGACTGCTGATAGCGCTCTTAAAGAAAAATATGATATTTTTGTTGATAGTTTCATACATATTATAAGGTCCTGAATAGGAATATGAACTTTTTGATTTGAAAATCTGCGCGAAAAAGCGTGATTAAGACTTATTCCAAAGTTTGTAAAACTGCAAATAGCACTCTAAAAACACGAAATATGATGTATTTGGAGCTAGATTCTGCCATATAACGCACTTTTGAAGCAAAATCTTGCTTCTGAGCAGATAAACAGAGTCAAAAATTTCTCAACGAGACTCAGAAAAAACGCTGATAACTCGCTGGAAACGCAAAAGTTGGTGCATTTGAAGACGGATTGATGCGTATTATATTGTATTGGATAGATTTTTGTGACTTGCGATACTTTGAAAACTGCTCAGAATGTGGTAATTTTGACTTATTTCAAACTTCATATAACTGCAGATAGCGCTCGGAAAACACGAAATATGATGATTTTGGGGATAGATTCATACATATTATGAGGTCCTGGATAGGAATATGAACTTTTTGATTGTGGAAATCTGCGCGGAAAAGCGTGATTTCGACTTATTCCAAAGTTTGTAAAACTTCAAAAAGCACTCTAAAAACACGAAATATAATGTATTTGGTGCTAGATTCTGCCATATAACGCACTTTTGAAGCAAAATCTTGCTTCTGAGCAGATTTACAGAGTCAAAAATTTCTCAACAAGACTCAGAAAAAACGCTGATAACTCGCTGGAAACGCAGAATTTTGTGCATTAGAGGACGGATTCAAGCGTATTATGTTGTATTGGATAGATTTATGTGATTTGCGATACTTTGAAACTGCTCAGAATGTGGTAATTTTGACTTATTTCAAACTTCATATAACTGCAGATAACGCTCTGAAAACACGAAATATGATGTTTTTGTGGATAGATTCATACATATTATGAGGTCCAGAATAGGAATATCAACTTTTTGATTGTGAAAATTTGCGCGAAAAAGCGTGATTTCGACTTATTCCAGAGTTTGTAAAACTGCAAATGGCACTCTAAAAACACGAAATATGATGTATTTGGTGCTAGATTCTGCCATATAACGCACTTTTGAAGCAGAATCTTACTTCTGAGCAGATTCACAAAGTCAAAAATTTCTCAACGACTCAGAAAAAACGCTGATAACTCGCTGGAAACGCACAATTTTGTGCATTTGAGGGCGGATTCATGCGTATTATGTTGTATTGGATAGATTAATGTGATTTGCGATACTTTGAAGCTGCTCAGAATGTTTTAATTTTGACTTATTTCAAAACTTCATATAACTGCAGATAGCGTTTTGAAAACACGAAATATGATGTTTTTGTGGATAGATTCATACATATTATGAGGTCCTGAATAGGAATATGGACTTTTTGATTGTGCGAATCAGCGCGGAAAAGCGTGATTTTGACTTATTCTAAACTTTGTAAAACTGCAAATAGCACTCTCAAAACACGAAATATTATGTATTTGGAGCAAGATTCTGTCATACAACGCACTTTTGAAGCAAAATCTTGCTTCTGAGTAGATTCACAAAGTCAAAAATTTCTCAACGAGACCCTGACAAAACGCTGATAACACGCTGAGAACGCAAAATTTTGTACATTTGAGGACGGATTCATGCGTATTATGTTGTATTGGATAGATTTATGTGATTCGCCATACTTTGAAACTGCTCAGAATGTGGTAATTTTGACTTATTTCAAACTTCATATAACTGCAGATAGCGCTCCGAAAACACGAAATATGATGTTTTTGTTGATAGATGTGAACATATCATGAGGTCCTGAATAGGAATATGAGCTTTTTGATTGTGGAAATCTGCGCGAAAAGCGTGATTCCGACTTATTCCAAAGTTTGTAAAACTGCAAATAGCACTCTGAAAACACAAAATATGATGTATTTGGTGCTAGATTCTGCCATATAACGCACTTTTGAAGCAAAATATTGCTTCTGAGCAGATTTATAGAGTCGAAAATCTCTCAACAAGACTCAGAAAAAACGCTGATAACTCGCTGGAAACGCACAATTTTGCGCATTTGAGGGCAGATTCATGCGTATTATGTTGTATTGGATAGATTTATGTGATCTGCGATACTTTGAAACTGCTCAGAATGTGGTAATTTTGACTTATTTCGCTCTGAAAACACGGAATATGATGTTCTCGTAGATAGATTCATACATATTATGAGGTCCTAAATAGGAGTATGGACTTTTTTATTGTGGAAATCTGCGCGGAATAGGAATATGATCTTTTTGATTGTGAAAATCTACGCGAAGAAGCGTGATTTCGACTCATTCCAAAGTTTGTAAAACTGCAAATAGCACTCAAAAAATACAAAATATAATGTATTTGGTGCTAGATTCTGCCAATTAACGCACTTTTGACGCAAAATCTTGCTTCTGAGCAGATTTACAGAGTCTAAAATTTCTCAACAAGACTCGGAAAAAACGCTGTTAACTCGCTGGAAACGCAAAATTTTGTGTTTTTGAGGATGGATTCATGCGTATTATGTTGTATTGGATAGATTTATGTGATTTGCGATACTTTGAAACTGCTCAGAGTGTGGTAATTTTGACTTTTTCCAAACTTCAAATAACTGCAGATAGCGCTCTGAAAACACAAAATATAATGTTTTTGTGGATAGATTCATACATATTATGAGGTCCTGAATAGGAATATGAACTTTTTGATCGTGAAGAATTTGCGCGGAGAAGCGTGATTTCGACTTATTCCAAAGTTTGTAAAACTGCAAATAGCACTCTAAAAACACGAAATATGATGTATTCGGTGCTATATTCTGTCATATAAAGCACTTTTGAAGCAAAATCTTGCTTCTGAGCGGATTTACAGAGTCTGAACTATCTCAACGAGGCTCAGAAAAACGCTGAAAACTCGCTGGAAACGCAAAATCTTGTGCATTTGAGGACGGATTCATGCGTATTATGTTGTATTGGATATGTTATTTGCGATACTTTGAAACTGCTCAGAATGTGGTAATTTTGACTTATTCCAAACTTCATATAACTGCAGATAGCGCTCTGGAAACACAAAATATGATGTTTTTGTGGATAGATTCATACATATTATGAGGTCCTGAATAGGAATATGAACTTTTTGATTGTGAAAATCTGCGCGGAAAAGCGTGATTTTGACTTATTCCAAAGTTTGTGAAACTGTAAATAGCACTCTAAAAACACGAAATATTATGTATTTAGTGCTGGATTCTGCCGTATAACGCACTTTTGAAGCAAAATCTTACTTCCAAGCAGATTTACAGTCGAAAATTTCTCAACGAGACTCAGAAAAAAACGCTGATAACTCGCTGGAAACCCAAAATTTTGAGCATTTGAGGACGAATTCATGCGTATTGTGCTGTATGTGATGGATTTATGTGATTTGCGATACTTTGAAACTGCTCAGAATGTGGTAATTTTTAATTATTTCAAACTTCATATTACTGCAGATAGCGCTATGAAAACTCGAAATATGATGTTTTTGTGGATAGATTCAAACATATTATGAGGTCTTGAATAGGAATAAGAACTTTTTGATTGTGGAAATCTGCGCGGAAAAGCGTGATTTCGACTTATTCCAAAATTTGTGGAACAGCAAATAGCACTCTAAAAACACGAAATATGATGAGTTTGGTGCTTAATTCTGCCATATAACGCACTTTTAAAGCAAAATCTTGCTTCTGAGCAGATTCACAGAGTCAGAAATTTCTCAACAAGACTCAGAAAAAACGCTGATAACTCGCTGGAAACGCAAAATTTTGTGCATTTGAGGACGGATTCATGCGAATTATATTGTATTGGATAGATTTATGTGATTTGCGATACTTTGAAACTGCTCAGAATGTGGTAATTTTGACTCATTTCACTCTTCATATAACTGCAGATAGCGCTCTGAAAACACGAAATATGATGTTTTTGTGGATAGATTCATACATATTATGAGGTCCTGAATAGAAATATGAACTTTTTATTTGTGAAAATTGCGCGGGAAAGCGTGATTTCGACTCATTCCAAAGTTTGTGGAACTGCAAATAGCACTCTAAAAACACAAAATATGATGAATTTGGTGCTAGATTCTGCCATATAACGCATTTTTGAAGCAAAATATTGCTTCTGAGCAGATTTACAGAGTCAAAAATTTGTCAACGAGACTCAGAAAAAACACTGATAACTTGCTGGAAACGCGAAATTCTGTGCATTTGAGGACGGGTTCATGCGTAATATGTTGTATTGGAAAGATTCATGTGATTTGCGATACATTAAAACTGCTCAGAATGTGGTAATTTTGACTCATTTCAAACTTCATATAACTGCAGATAGCGCTCTGAAAACACGAAATATGATGTTTTTGTGGATAGATTCATACATATTATGAGGTCCTTTATGAAATTATGAACTTTTTGATTGTGAAAATCTGCGCGGAAAAGCGTGATTTCGACTTAGTCCCAAAGTTTGTAAAACTGCAAATAGCACTCTAAAAACGCAAAATATGATGTAATCGGTGCTAGATTCTGCCATATAACGCACTTTTGAAGCAAAATCTTGCTTCTGAGCAGATTTACAGAATCTAAAATTTCTCAACGAGTTTTAGAAAAAACGCTGATCAATTACTGGGAAAGCAGAATTTTGAGCTTATGAGGACGGATTCATGCGTATTATGTTGTATTGGATGGATTTGTGTGATTTGCGATACTTTGAAACTGCTCAGAATGTTGAAATTTTGACTTATTTCAAACTTCATATAACTGCAGATAGCGCTCTGAGAACACGAAATATGATGTTTTTGTGGATAGACTTATACATATTATAAGGTCCTGAATAGGAATATGGACTTTTTGACAAATTCAAAAGTTTGTAAAACTGCAAATAGCACTCTAAAACACGAAATATGATGTATTTTGTGCTAGATTCTGCATATAACGCACTTTTGAAGCGAAATCTTGCTTCTGAGCAGATATACAGAGTCAAAAATTTCTCAACGAGACTCAGAAAAAACGCTGATAACTCGCTGGAAACGCAAAATTTTGTGCATTTGGGAACGGATTCATGCGTATTATGTTGTAATGGATAGATTTATGTGATTTGCGATACTTTGAAACTGCTCAGAATGTAGAAATTTTGACTTATTTCAAACTTCATATAACTGCAGATAGCGCTCTGAGAACACGAAATATGATGTTTTTGTGGATAGATTCATACATATTATGAGGTCCTGAATAGGAATATGAACTTTTTGATTGTGAAAATCTGCGCGGAAAAGCGTGTTTTCGACCTATTCCAAAGTTTGTAAAACTGCAAATAGCACTCAAAAGATACGGAATATGATGTATTTGGTGCTAGATTATGCCATATAACGCATGTTTGGAGCAAAATCTTGCTTCTGAGCAGATTTACAGAACCAAAAATTTCCCAACGAAACTCAGAGATAACGCTGATAAATCACTGGAAACGCAGAACTTTGTGCATTTGAGGACTAATTTATGCGTATTATGTTGTATTGGTTAGATATATGTGATTTGCGATTCTTTGAAACTGCTCAGTATGTGGTAATTTTGAATTATTACAAACTTCATATGACTGCTGATAGCGCTCTGAAAACACGAGATATGATGTTTTTGTCGATAGATTCATACATATTATGAGGTCCTGAATAAGAATATGAACTTTTTGATTGCGAAAATCTGCGCGAAGTAGCTTGATTTTGACTCATTCTAAGTTTGTAAAACTGCAAATAGCACTCAAAAATCCCGGAATATGAGGTATTTGGTGCTAGATTCTGCCATATAACGCATTTTTGGAGCAAAATCTGAGAATTACAGAATCAAAAATTTCTTAACGAGACTCAGGAATAACGCTGATAACTCGCTGGAAACGCAGAATTTTGTGCATCCGAGTACGGATTCATACGTATTATGATGTATTGGATAGATTTATGTGATATGCGATACTTTGAAGCTGCTCAGAATGTGGTAATTTTGACTTATTCCAAACTTCATATAACTGCTGATAGCGCTCTGAAAACACGAAATATGATATTTTTGTTGATAGATTCAAACATATTATAAGGTCCTGAATGAGAATATAAACTCTTTGATTGTGAAAATCTGCGCGAAAGAGCGTTATTGCGACTTATTCCAAAGTTTGTAAAACTGCAGATAGCACTCAAAAAAACACGGAGTATTATGTATTGGTGCTATATTCTGCCATATAACGCATTTTTGAAGCAAAAATCCTGCTTCTGAGCAGATTTACAGAACCAAAAATTTCTCAACGAAACTCAGAGAAAACGCTTATAACTCGCTGGAAACGCAAAATCTTGTGCATTTAAGGACTGATGCATGCGTATTATGTTGTATTGGATAGATTTATGTGATTTGCGATACTTTAAAACTGCTCAGAATGTGGTAATTTTGACTTATTACAAACTTCATATAGCTGCTGGTAGCGCTCTTGAAACACGAAATATGATATTTTTGTTGATAGATTCATACATATTATGAGGACCTGAAATATGAACTTTTTGTTCGTGAAAATCTGCGCGAGAAAGCGTGATTTCGACTTATTCCAAAGTTTGTAAAACTGCAAATAGCACTCTGAAAACACGAAATATGATGTTTTTTATGCTAGATTCTGCCATATGACGCATTTTTTGAGAAAAATCTTGCTTCTGATCAGATTACCAGAATCTAAAATTTCTCAACGACACTCAGAGGAAACGCTGATAACCCGCTGGAAACGCATAATTTTGTGCTTCTCAGGACGGATTTATGTGTATTATGTTTTACTGGATAGATTCATGTGATTTGCCATACTCTTAAACTGCTCAGAGATGGTTTTTTGACTTATTTCAAGCTTCATATAACTGCAGATAGCGATCCGAAAACACGGAATATGTTGTTCTAGTCGATAGATTCACACATATTATGAGGTCCTGAATAGGAATATAAACTTTTTGATTGTGAAAATCTGCGCGGAAAAGCGTGATTTTGACTTATTCAAAAGCTTGTAAAACTGCGAATAGCACTCTGAAAATCAGAAATATTATATATTTGGTGCTAGATTCTGCCATAAGAATTTTTGAAACAAAATCTTGCTTATGAGCAGATTTACAGAATCAAAAATTTCTCAACGAGTTTCAGAAAAAACGCTAATCACTCGCTGGGAACGCAGAATTTTGTGCTTATGAGGACGAATTCATGCGTATTATGTTGTATTGATTACATTCATGTGATTTGCGATACTTTGAAACTGCTGAGGATGTAGTAATTTTGACTTATTTCAAACTTCAAAGAACTGCAGATAGCGCTCTTGAAACACAAAACATGATGTTTTTGTCGATAGACTTATATATTTTATGAGGTCCTGAATGAGAATATGAACTTTTTGATTGTAAAAATCTGCGCGGAAAAGCGTGACTTCGACTTATTTCAATGTTTGCAAAACTGCAAATAGCACTCTAACAACACGGAATATGATGTATTTGATGATAGATTCCGCCATATAACGCATTTTTGAAGCAAAATCTTGCTTCTGAGCAGATTTACAGAATGAAAAATTTCTTGACGATACTCAGAAAAAACGCTGATAACTCACTGGAAACGCAAAATTTTGTGCATTTGAGAACGGATTTATGAATTTCATGTTGTATTGGATAGATTCATATGATTTGCGATACTTTGAATCTGACAGAATAAGGTAATTTTGAATCATTTCAAACTTCATAGAACAGCTGATAGCACTCTTAGAACACAAAATATGATGTTTTTGTCGATAGATCCATATATATTATAAGGTCCTGAATAGAAATATGAACTTTTTGATTGTGAAAATCAGCGCGGAAAAGCGTGATTTCGACTTAGTCTGAAGTTTGTGGAACTGCGAATAGCTTTTTGAAAACACGGAATATGATGTATTTGATAGATTCTATCATATATCGCATTTTCAAAACAAAATCTTGCTACTGTGCAGATTTACAGAATCAAAAATTTCTAAACGAGACTTAAAAAAAACGCTAATAACTTGCTGGAAACGCAATATTCTGTGCATTTGAGGATGGATTCATGCGTATTATGTTGTATTGGATAGATTTATGTAATTTGCGATACTTTGAAACTGCTTAGAATGTGGTGATTTTGACTCAATTCAATCTTCATATAACTGCAGATAGCGCTCTGAAAACACGAGATATGATGTTTATTGACGGATTCATACATATTATGTGGTCCTGAATAGGAATATGAACTTCCTGATTGTGAAAATCTGCGCAGAAAAGCGTGAATCCGCTTTATTCCAAAGTTCGTGAGACTGCGAATGGCACTTTGAAAACACGAAATATGATGTAATTAGTGCTAGATTATGCCATATAACGCATTTTTGAAACAAAATCTAGCCTCTGAGAAGATTTACAGAATCAAATATTTCTCAATGAGAAAAAACGCTGATAACTCGCTGGAAACGCAAAATTTTGTGCAGTGAGGATGAAGTCATGCGTATTATGTTGTATTGGATAGATTCATGTGATTTGCGATACTTTGAAACTGCTCAGAATGTGAAAATTTTGACTTATTTCAAACTTCATATAACTGCAGATAGCGCTCTGAAAACACGAAGTATGATGTTTTTGTCGTTAAATTCATACATATTATAAGGTCCTGGATAGGAATATAAACTTTTGATTGTGCAAATCTGCGCGGAGAAGCGTGATTTCGACTTATTCCAAAGTTTGTAAAACTGCAAATAGCACTCTAAAAACACGATTTATGATGTATTTGGTGCAAGATTTTGCTATATAACGCATTTTTGAAACAAAATCTCAGTTTTGAGCGGATTTTCAGAATCAAAAATTACTCAACGAGTTTCAGGAAATCACTGATGACTCGCTGGGAACGCAGAATTCTGTGCATCTTAGGATGGATTCATGTGTATTATGTTGTATTGGATAGATTTATGTGATTTGCGTTACTCTGAAACTGCTTAGAATGTGGTAATATTGACTCATTTCAAACTCTATATGACTGCAGATAGCGCTCTGAAGACACGGAATATGATGTTTCTGTCGATGGATTGATACATATTATGAGGTCCTGAACAGGAATATGAACTTTTTAATTGTGGAAATCTGCGCGGAAAAGCGTAATTTCTACTTATTACAAAGTTTATAAATCTACAAATCGCACTCTAAAAACACGAAATATTGAGTATCTGGTGCTAGATTTTGCCAAATAACGCATTTTTGAAAGAAAATCTTGCTTCTGAGCAGATTTACAGAATCAGAAATTTCTCAACGAGACTCAGAATTAACGCTGATAACTCGCTGGAAACGCATGATTTTGTGCATTTAAGGACTACTTCATGCGTTTTATGTCGTATTGGATGGATTTATGTGATTTGCGATACTTTGAAACTGCTCAGAATGTGGTGATTGAGACTTATTTCAAACTTCATATAACTGCAGATAGCGCTCTGAAAACACAAATATGATGTTTTTGGTCGATAGATATATACATATTATGAGGTCCTGAATGAGAATATGAACTTTTTAATTGTGAAAATCCGCGCGGAAAAGCGTGATTTCGACTTATTCCAGAGTTAGTGAACTGCAAATAGCACTCTAAAAACATGGAATATGATGTATTGGGTGCTAGGTTCTGCCATATAACGCATTTTTGAAGCAAAATCTTGCTGCTGAGCAGATTTACACAATCAAAAATTTCTCAACGAGACTCGTAGAAAACGCTGATAACTTGCTGGAAACGCGGAATTTTGTGCGTTTGAGGGCGAATTCATGCGTCTTATGTTGTTTTGGATGGATACGTGTGATTTGCGATACTTTGGAACTGCTCAGAATGTGGTAATTTTGACTTATTTCAATTCTCATAAAACTGCAGATAGCGCTTTGAAAACACAGAATATGATGTTTTTGTCGATGGATTCATATATATTATGAGGTCCTGAATAGGAATATGAACTTTTTGATGCTGAAGATCTGCGCGGAAAAGCATGATTACGACTGATTCCAGAGTTTGTTAAACTGCAAATAGCACTCTTAAAACACGAAACATGATGTATTTGGTGCTAGATTCTGCCATGTAACGCATTCTTGAAACAAAATCTCACTTCCGATCGGATTTACAGAATCAAAAATTTCTCAACGAGTTCCAGAGAAAACGCTGGTAACTCGCTGGAAACGCGAAATTCTGTGCATCTAAAGACGGATTAATGCGTATTATGTTGTATTGGATAGATTTATGTGAATTGCGATACTCTGAAACTGCTCAGAATGTGATATTTTTGACTTATTTCAAACTTCATATAACTGCAGATATCGCTCTGAAAACACGAGATATGATGTTTTCGTCAATAGATTCATACATATTATGAGCTCCTCAATAGGAATATGAACTCTTTTATTGTGAAAATGTGCGCAGAAAAGCGTGATTTCGACTCATTCAAAAGTTTGTTGAACTGCAAATAGCGCTCTAAAACACAAAATATGATGTATTTGGTGCTACATTCTGCCAGATAACGCATTTTTGAAGCAAAATCTTGCTTCTGATCAGATTTACAGAATCAAAACTTTGTCAACGAGACTCAGAAAAGACGCTGTTAACTCGCTGGGAACGCGAAAGTTTTGTGCATTTGAGGACGGATACATACGTATTATGTTATATTGGATAGATTTATGTGATTTGCGATACTTTGGAACTGCTCAGAATGTAGAAATTTTGACTTATTTCAAACTTCATATAACTGCAGATAGCGCTCTGAGAACACGAAATATGATGTTTTTGTGTATAGATTCATACATATTATGAGGTTCCTGAATAGGAATATGAACTTTTTGATTGTGAAAATCCGCGCGGAAAAGCGTGTTTTTGACTAATTCCAAAGTTTGTAAAACTGCAAATAGCACTCTAAAAACACGATATATGATGTATTTGGTGCTACATTCTGCCAGATAACGCATTTTGAAGCAAAATCTTGCTTTTGAGCAGATTTACAGGATCAGAAATTGCTCCACGAAACTCAGGAAAAACGCTGTTAACTCGCTGGAAACGCAAAATTTTTGTGCATTTGAGGACGGATACATGCGTATTATGTTATATCGAATAGATTTATGTGATTTGTGATTCTTTGGAACTGCTCAGAATGTGGTAATTTTGACTTATTTCAAACTTCATATAGCTGCAGATAGCGCTCTGAAAACACGAAATATGATGTTTTTGACGATAGATTCACACATATTATGAGGTCCTCAATAGGAATATGAACTTTTCAATTGTAAAAATATGCGCGGAAAAGCGTGATTTCGACTTATTTCAGAATTTGTAAAACTGCAAATAGCACTCTGGAAACACGAAATATGATGTATTTGGTGCTAGATTCTGCCATATAACGAATTTTTGAGGCAAAATCTTACTTTCGAGCAGATTACAGAATCAAAAATTTCTCAACGAGACTCAGAAAAAACGCTGATATCTCGCTGGAAACGCGAAATTTTGTGCATTTAAGGACGGATTTATGAATATTATGTTGTATT
This sequence comes from Dromius quadrimaculatus, assembly GCA_963989225.1. Taxonomy (NCBI): domain Eukaryota; kingdom Metazoa; phylum Arthropoda; class Insecta; order Coleoptera; family Carabidae; genus Dromius; species Dromius quadrimaculatus. The sequence continues at coordinate 28,754,572 of OZ022334.1, read as the reverse complement.
GGATAGATCCATATGATTTGCGATACTTTGGAACTGCTCAGAATAAGGTAATTTTGACTCATTTTAAACTTCATATAACAGCAGATAGCGCTCTGAAAAACACGAGATATGATGTTTCTGTCGATAGATCCATATATATTTTAAGGTCCTGAATAGAAATATGAACTTTTTGATCGTGAAAATCTGCGCGGGAAAGCGTGATTTCGACTTAGTCTAAAGTTTGTTAAACTGCAAATAGCTTTTTGAAAACACGGAATATGATGTTTTTGATAGATTCTATCATATAACGCATTTTTAAAACAAAACCTTGCTTCTGAGCAGATTTACAGAATCAAAATTTTCCAAACGAGACTTAGAAAAAACGCTGATAACTTGCTGGGAACGCAAAATTCTGTGCATTTGAGGATGGATTCATGCGTATAGGAATATGATCTTTTGATTGAGAAAATCTACGCGAAGAAGCGTGATTTCGACTTACTCCAAAGTTTGTAAAACTGCAAATAGCACTCAAAATATACGAAATATAATGTATTTGGTGCTAGATTCTGCCAATTAACGCACTTTTGACGCAAAATCTTGCTTCTGAGCAGATTTACAGAGTCTAAAATTCCTCAACAAGACTCGGAAAAAAACGCTGTTAACTCGCTGGAAACGGAAAATTTTGTGTGTTTGAGGACGGATTCATGCGTATTATGTTGTATTGGATAGATTTATGTGATTTGCGATACTTTGAAACTGCTCAAAGTGTGGTAATTTTGGCTTTTTCCAAACTTCAAATAACTGCAGATAGCGCTCTGAAAACACAAAATATAATGTTTTTGTGGATAGATTCATACATATTATGAGGTCCTGAATAGGAATATGAACTTTTTGATTGTGAAAATTTGCGCGGAGAAGCGTGATTTCGACTTATTCCAAAGTTTGTAAAACTGCAAATAGCACTCTAAAAACACGAAATATGATGTATTCGGTGCTATATTCTGCCATATAAAGCACTTTTGAAGCAAAATCTTGCTTCTGAGCGGATTCACAGAGTCTAAACTATCTCAACGAGGCTCAGAAAAAACGCTGAAAACGCAAAATTTTGTGCATTTGAGGACGGATTCATGCGTATTGTGTTGTATTTGATAGATTTATGTGATTTGCGATACTTTGAAACTGCTCAGAATGTGGTAATTTCTAATTATTTCAAACTTCATATAACTGCAGATAGCGCTCTGAAAACACGAAATATGATGTTTTTGTGGATAGATTCATACATATTATGAGGTTCTGAATAGGAATATGTACTTTTTGATTGAGGAAATCTGCGCGGAAAAGCGTGATTTCGACTTATTCCAAAGTTTGTGGAACTGCAAATAGCTCTCTAAAAACACAAAATATGATGAATTTGGTGCTAGATTCTGCCATATAACGCACTTTCGAAGCAAAATATTGCTTCTGAGCAGATTTACAGAGTCAAAAATCTGTCAACGAGACTCAGGAAAAACGCTGATAACTCGCTGGAAACGCAAAATTCTGTGCATTTGAGGACGGATTCATGCGTAATATGTTGTATTGGGAAGATTCATGTGATTTGCGATACATTAAAACTGCTCAGAATGTGGTAATTTTGACTCATTTCAAACTTCATATAACTGCAGATAGCGCTCTGAAAACACGAAATATGATGTTTTTGTGGATAGATTCAAACATATTATGAGGTCCTGAATAGGAATATTTACTCTTTGATTGTGAAAATCTGCGCGGAAAAGCTTGTTTTCGACTTATTACAAAGTTTGTAAAACTGCAAATAGCACTCCAAAGATACGGAATATGATGTATTTGGTGCTAGATTATGCCATATAACGCATGTTTGGAGCAAAATCTTGCTTCTGAGCAGATTTACTGAACCAAAAATTTCCCAACGAAACTCAGAGATAACGCTGATAAATCACTGGAAACGCAGAATTTTGTGCATTTGAGGACTAATTTATGCGTATTATGTTGTATTGGATAGATATATGTGATTTGCGATACTTTGAAACTGCTCAGTATGTGGTAATTTTGAATTATTACAAACATCATATGACTGCTGATAGCGCTCTGAAAACACGAGATATGATGTTTTTGTCGATAGATTCATAGATATTATGTGGTCCTGAATAAGAATATGAACTTTTTGATTGTGAAAATCTGTGCGGAAAAGCTTGATTTTGACTCATTCTAAAGTTTGTAAAACTGCAAATAGCACTCGAAAAACCCGGAATATGATGTATTTGGTGCTAGATTCTGCCATATAACGCATTTTTGGAGCAAAATCTGAGAATTACAGACTCAAAAATTTCTCAACGAGACTCAGGAATGACGCTGATAACTCGCTGGAAACGCAGAATTTTGTGCATTCGACAACGGATTCATACGTATTATGATGTATTGGATAGAGTTATGTGATATGCGATACTTTGAAGCTGCTCAGAATGTGGTAATTTTGACTTATTCCAAACTTCATATAACTGCTGATAGCGCTCTGAAAACACAAATATGATATTTTTGTTGATAGATTTAAACATATTATGAGGACCTGAATGAGAATATGAACTCTTTTATTGTGAAAATCTGCGCGAAAGAGCGTTATTGCGACTTATTCCAAAGTTTGTAAAACTGCAGATAGCACTCAAAAAACACGGAGTAGAATGTATTTGGTGCTAGATTCTGCCATATAACGCATTTTTGAAGCAAAATCTTGCTTCTGAGCAGATTTACAGAACCAAAAATTTCTCAACGAGACTCAGAATTAACGCTGATAACTCGCCGGAAACACATGATTTTGTGCATTCAAGGACTACTTCATGCGTATTATGTCATATTGGATGGATTTATGTGATTTGCGATACTTTGAAACTGCTTAGAATGTGGTGATTGAGACTTATTTCAAACTTCATATAACTGCTGATAGCGCTCTGAAAACACAAAATATGATGTTTTTGTCGATAGATATATACATATTATGAGGTCCTGAATGAGAATATGAACTTTTTGATTGTGAAAATTCGCGCGGAAAAGCGTGATTCCGACTTATTCCAGAGTTAGTGAACTGCAAACAGCACTCTAAAAACATGGAATATGATGTATTGGGTGCTAGGTAATGCCATATAACGCATTTAAGCCAAATCTTGCTGCTGAGCAGATTTACACAATCACAAATTTCTCAACGAGACTCGCAGAAAACGCTGATAACTCGCTGGAAACGCGAAATTTTGTGCATTTGAGGGCGGATTCAAGCATATTATGTTGTTTTGGACAGATTCATGCGATTTGCGATACTTTGGAACTGCTCAGAATGTGGTAATTTTGACTTATTTCAATTCTCATATAACTGCAGATAGCGCTTTGAAAACACGGAATATGATGTTTTTGTCGATGGATTCATATATATTATGAGGTCCTGAATAGGAATATGAGCTTTTTGATTCTGAAGATCTGCGCGGAAAAGCATGATTACGACTGATTCCAGAGTTTGTTAAACTGCAAATAGCACTCTCAAAACACGGAACATGATGTATTTGGTGCTAGATTCTGCCATGTAACGCATTCTTGAAACAAAATCTCACTTCCGATCAGATTTACAGAATCAAAAATTTCTCAACGAGTTCCAGAGAAAACGCTGGTAACTCGCTGGAAACGCAAAATTCTGTGCATCTGAGGACGGATTAATGCGTATTATGTTGTATTGGATAGATTTATGTGATTTGCGATACTTTGAAACTGCTCAGAATGTGGTAATTTTGACTCATTTCAATCTTCATATAACTGCAGATAGCGCTTTGAAGATACGAAATATGATGTTTTTGTCGACAGATTCATACATAATATGTGGTCCTGAATAGGAATGAGAACTTTCTGATTGTGGAAATCTGCGAGGAAAAGCGTGATTTCGACTCATTCCAAAGTTTGTAAGACTGCAAATGGCACTTTAAAAACACAAAATATGATGTATTTGATGCTAGATTCTGCCATATAACGCATTTTTGAAACAAAATCTTACTCCTGAGCTGATTTACAGAATCAAAATTTCCTCAAGAAGAGTCAGAAAAAACGCTTTAAACTCGCTAGAAACGCAAAACTTTGTGCATTTGGAGAATGATTCATGCGTATTATGTCGTATTGGATAGATTTATGTGATTTGCGATACTCTGAAACTGCTCAGAATGTGATAATTTTGACTTATTTCAAACTTCATATAACTGCAGATAGCGCTCTGGAAACACGAGATATGATGTTCTTGTCAATAGATTCATACATACTATGAGGTCCTGAATAGGAATATGAACTCTTTTATTGTGAAAATGTGCGCGGAAAAGCGTGATTTTGACTCATTCAAAAGTTTGTTGAACTGCAAATAGCGCTCTAAAAACACAAAATATGATGTATTTGGTGCTACATTCTGCCAGATAACGCATTTTTGAAGCAAAATCTTGCTTCTGATCAGATTTACAGAATCAAAACTTTGTCAACGAGACTCAGAAAAAACGCTTTTAACTCGCTGGGAACGCGTAAGTTTTGTGCATTTGAGGACGGATACATACGTATTATGTTATATTGGATAGATTTATGTGATTTGCGATAATTTGAAGCTGCTCAGAAGTGGTAATTTCGACTTATTTCAATCTTCATATAACTGCAGATAGAGGTCTGAGAACACAAGATATGATGTTCCTTACGATAGATCCATACATATCATAAGGTCCTGACTGGGAATATGAACTTTTTGATTGTGAAAATCTGCGCGGAAAAGCGTGATTTAGACTTATTCCATAGTTTGTGAAACTGCAAATAGCACTCTAAAAACACGAAATATGATGTATTTGGTGCTACATTCTGTCAGATAACGCATTTTTGAAGCAAAATCTTGCTTCTAAGCAGATTCACAGAATCAAAAATTTCTCAACGAGACTCAGAAAAAACGCTGATAACTCGCTGAAAACGCAAAATTTTGTGCATTTGAGGACGGATTCATGCGTATTATGTTGTATTGGATAGATTTATGTGTTTTTGCGATACTTTGAAACTGCTCAGAATGTGGTAATTTTGACTTATTTCAAACTTCATATAACTGCAGATAGCGCTCTGAAAACACGAAATATGATGTTTTTGTCGATAGATTCATACATATTATTAGGTCCTGGATAGGTATATGAACTATTTGATTGTGAAGATCTGCGCGGAAGAGCGTGATCTCGACTTATTCAAAAGTTTGTAAGACTGCAAATTGCACTTTAAAAATACGAAATATGATGTATTTGGTGCTACATTCTGCCAGATAACGCATTTTTGAAGCGAAATCTTGCTTCTGAGTGGATTTACGGAATCAAAAATTTCTCAACGAGACTCAGAACAAACACTGATAACTCGCTGGGAACGCAAAATTTTGTGCATTTGATGACGAATTTATGCGTATTATGTTGTATTGGATAGATTTATGTGATTTGCGACACTTTGGAACTGCTCAGAATGTGGTGATTTCGACTTATTTCAAACTTCATATAACTGCAGATAGCGCTCTGAAAACACGAAATATGATGTTTTTGTGGATAGATTTATACATATTATGAGGTCCTGAATGGCAATATGGACTTTTTGATTGTGAAAATCTGCGCGGAAAAGCGTGATTTCGACTTATTCTAAAGTTTGTAAAAGTGCAAATAGCACTCTAAAAACACGATATATGATGTATTTCGTGCTACATTCTGCCAGATAACGCATTTTGAAGCAAAATCTTGCTTCTGAGCAGATTTACAGGATCAGAAATTTCTCCACTAAACTCAGGAAAAACGCTGTTAACTCGCTGGAAGCGCAAAATTTTGTGCATTTGAGGACGGATACATGCGTATTATGTTATATCGAATAGATTTATGTGATTTGCGATACTTTGAAACTGCTCAGAATGTGGTAATTTTGACTTATTTCAAACTTCATATAGCTGCAGATAGCGCTCTGAAAACACGAAAAATTATGTTTTTGACGATGGATTCACACATATTATGAGGTCCTCAATAGGAATATGAACTTTTTAATTGTGAAAATATGCGCGGAAAAGCGTGATTTCGACTTATTTCAGAATTTGTAAAACTGCAAATAGCACTCTGGAAACACGAAATATGATGTATTTGGTGCTAGATTCTGCCATATAACGAATTTTTGAAGCAAAATCTTACTTTCGAGCAGATTACAGAATCAAAAATTTCTCAACGAGACTCAGAAAAAACGCTGATATCTCGCTGGAAACGCGAAATTTTGTGCATTTGAGGACGGATTTATGAATATTATGTTGTATTGGATAGATCCATATGATTTGCGATACTTTGAAAGTGCTCAGAATAAGGTAATTTTGACTCATTTTAAACTTCATATAACAGCAGATAGCGCTCTGAAAACACGAGATATGATGTTTCTGTCGATAGATCCATATATATATTATAAGGTCCTGAATAGAAATATGAACTTCTTGATTGTGAAAATCTGCGCGGAAAAGCGTGATTTCGACTTAGTCTAAAGTTTGTTAAACTGCAAATAGCTTTTTGAAAACACGGAATATGATGTTTTTGATAGATTCTATCATATAACGCATTTTTAAAACAAAACCTTGCTTCTGAGCAGATTTACAGAATCAAAAATTTCTAAACGAGACTTAGAAAAAACGCTGATAACTTGCTGGGAACGCAAAATTCTGTGCATTTGAGGATGGATTCATGCGTATTATGTTGTATTGGATAGATTTATGTGATTTGCGATACTTTGAAACTGCTTAAATTGGTGATTTTGACTCAAACCAATCTTTATATAACTGCAGATAGCGCTTTGAAGACACGAAATATGATGTTTCTGTCGATAAATTCACACATATTATGTGGTCCTGAATAGGAATATGAACTTCCTGATTGTGAAAATCTGCGCGGAAAAGCGTGACTCCGACTTATTCCAAAGTACGCAAAACTGCAAATGGCACTCTAAAAACACGAAATCTGATGTATTTGGTGCTAGATTTTGCCATATAACGCATTTTTTAAACAAAATCTAGCCCCTGAGCAGATTAACAGAATCAAATATTACTTCAAAAAAAACGCTGATTACTCGTTGGAAACGCAAAATTTTGTGCAGTGAGGACGAATTCATGCGTATTATGTTGTATTGGATAGATTTATGTGATTTGCGATACTCCGAAACTGCTCAGAATGTGGTAATTTTGACCTATTTCAAACTTCATATAACTGCAGATAGCGCTCTAAAAACACTGAATATTTTTTTTTGTCGTTAAATTCATTCATATTATAAGGTCCTGAATAGGAATATGAACTTTTTGATCGTGAAAATCTGCGCGGAGAGGCGTGATTTTGACTTATTCCAAAGTTTGTGAAACTGCCAATAGCACTCTAAAAGCACGATTTATGATGTATTTGGTGCAAGATTTTGCTATATAACGCATTTTCAAAACACAATCTCACTTCTGAGCGGATTTGCAGGATCAAAAATTTCTCAACGAGTTTCAGAAAATTGCTGATGACTCGCTGGAAACGCAGAATTTTGTGCATTTTAGGATGGATTCATGTGTATCATGTTGTGTTGAATCGATTTATGTGATTTGCGTCTCTTTGAAACTGCTCAGAATGTGGTAATATTGACTTATTTCAAACTCTATATAACTGCAGATGGCGCTCTGAAAACACGGAATATGATGTTCTTGTCGATGGATTGATACATATTATGAGGCCTTGAACAGAGATATAGACTTTTTAATTGTGAAAATCTGCGCGGAAAAGCGTAATTTTTACTTATTCCAAAGTTTATAAATCTACAAATCGCACTCTAAAAACCCGAAATATTGAGTATCTGGTGCTAGATTTTGCCAAATAACGCATTTTTGAAGCAAAATCATGCTTCTGAACAGATTTACAGAATCAGGAATTTCTCAACCAGACTCAGAATCAACGCTGATAACTCGCTGGAAACGCATAATTTTGTGCATTTAAGGACTACTTCATGCGTACTATGTCGTATTGGATGGACTCATGTGATTTGCGATACTTTGAAACTGCTCAGAATGTGGTAATTGAGACTCATTTCAAACTTTATATAACTGCAGATAGCGCTCTGAAAACACAAAATATGATGTTTTTGTCGATAGATTCATACATATTATGAGGTCCTGAATAGGTATATAAACTTTTTGATTGTGAAAATCTGCGCGGAAAAGTGTGATTTCGACTTATTCCAGAGTTAGTGAACTGCAAATAGCACTCTAAATACATGAAATATGATGTATTGGGTGCTAGGTTCTGCAATATAAGGCATTTTTCAAGCAAAATCTTGCTGCTGAGCAGATTTACACAATCAGAAATTTCTCAACGAGACTCGCAGAAAACGCTGATAACTCGCTGGAAACGCGAGATTTTGTGCATTTGAGGGCGGATTCAAGCATATTATGTTGTTTTGGTCAGATTCATGCGATTTGCGATACTTTGGAACTGCTCAGAATGTGGTAATTTTGACTTATTTCAATTCTCATATAACTGCAGATAGCGCTCTGAAAACACGATATATGATGTTTTTGTCGGTAGATTCATACATATTATGAGGTCCCGAATAGGAATATGAACTTTTTGATTGTAAAAATCTGCGCGGAAAAGCGTGATTTCGACTTATTCCAAAGTTTGTAAAACTGCGAATAGCACTCTAAAAACACAATATATGATGTATATGGTGCTAGATTCTGCCATATAACGCATTTTTGTAACAAAATCTTACTTCTGAGCCGATTTACAGAATCAAAAATCTCTCAACGAGACTCAGAAAAACGCTGATACGCTGAAACGCAAAATTTTGTGCATTTGAGGACGGATTCAACCGTATTATGTTGTATTAGATAGATTTATGTGATTTGCGATACATTGAAACTGCTCAGAAGTGGTAATTTTGACTTATTTTAAACTTCGTATAACTGCAGATAGCGCACTGAAAACACGAAATATGATGTTTTTGTCGATAGATTCATACATATCATGAAGTCCTAAATAGGAATATGAACTTCTTGATTGTGAAAATCTGCGCGGTAAAGCGTGATTCTGACTTATTCCAAAGTTTGTAAAATTGCAAATAGCACTCTAAAAACACGAAATATGATGTATTTGCAAAATTTTGTGCAATTGAGGACGGATTCCTGCGTATTATGTCATATTGGGTAGATTGCTGTGATTTGCGATACTTCACAATCAAAAAGTTCATATTCCTATGCAGAACCTTATAATATGTATGACTCTATCGACACAAACATCATGTTTCGTGTTTTCAGAGCGCTAACTGCTCAGAATGTGGTGATTTGGGCTTATTTCAAACTTCATATAACTGCAGATAGCGCTCTGAAAACACTGAATATGATGTTTTTGTCGATAGATTCATACATATTATGAGGTCCTGAATAGGAATATGAACTTTTTGATTGTTGAAATCTGCGCGGAAAACAGTGATTTTGATCTATTCTAGAGTTTGTGAAACTGCTAATAGCACTCCAAAAACACGAAATATGATGAATTTGCTGCTAGATTCCGCCATATATCGCATTTTTGAAGCAAAGTCCTGCTTCTGAGAGAAAAAATAAGAAATTTATCAACGAGACTTGAAAAAAATGCTGATAACTCGCTGGAAACGCTGAATTTTGTGCATCAGAGGACGGATTCATGCGTATTATGTTGTATTGGATAGATTGATGTGACTTGCGATACTTTTAAACTGCTCAGAATGTGGTAATTTTGACTTATTTCAAACTTCATATAACTGCAGATAGCGCTCTGAAAACACGGAATGTGATGTCTTTGTCGATATATTCATACATATCATGAGGTCCTATTCAGGTATATGAACTTTTTGATTGTAAAAATCTGCGCGGAAAAGCGTGATTTCGACTTATTCCAAAGCTGGGAAAACTGCAAAAAGCACTCTGAAAACACGGAATATGATGTATTTGGTGCTAGATTCTGTCATTGAACGCATTTTTGAGACAAAATCTTGCTTCTGAGCAGATTTACAGGATCAAAAATTTCAAAACCAGACTCAGAAAAATCGCTGATAACTCGCTGGAAACGCAAAATTTTGTGCATTGGAGGACAATTTATTGCGTATTATATTGTATTGGATAGATTTATGTGATTTGCGATACTTTGAAACTGCTCAGAATGTGGTAATTTTGACTTATTTCAAACTCCATATAACTGCAGATAGCGCTCTGAAATCACAAAATATGATGTTTTTGTCGATAGATTCATACATTTTATGAGGTCCTGAATAGGAATATGAACTTTTTGATTGTGAAAATCTGCGCGGAAAAGCGTGATTTCGACTTACTCCAAAGTTTGTAAAACTGCAAATAGCACTCCAAAAACACGAAATATGATGTATTTGGTGCTAGATTCTACCATTAAACGCATGTTTGTAACAAAATCTTGCTTCTGTGCAGATTTACAGAACCAAAAAATTCCTCAACAAGACTCAGGAAAAACGCTGATAACTTGCTGGAAATGGGAAATTTTGTTCATTTGAGGACGGGTTCATGAGTTGTATTGGATAGATTTATGGGATTTGCGATACTTTGAAACTGCTCAGAATGTGGTGATTTTGACTTATTTCAAACTTCATATAACTACAGATGGCGCTCTGAAAACACGGAATATGATGTTTATGACGATATATTCATACATATTATGAGGTCCTGAATTTGAATATGAACTTTTTGATTGTAAAAATCGGCGCGGAAGAGCGTGATTTCGACTCATTCCAAAGTTTGTAAAACTAAGAAAAGCACTCTAAGAACACGAAATATGATGTATTTGATGCTAGATTCTGCCATATTACGCAATTTTAAAACAAATTCTTGCTTCTGAGCAGATTTACAGAATCAAAAAGATCTCAACGAGACCCAGGAAAAACGCTGATATTTCGCTATTGACGTGAAATTCTGCGCATTTGAGGACGGATTCATGCATATTATGCAGTATTTGATAGATTCATGTGATTTGCGATACTTTGAGACTGCTCAGAATGTGGTAATTTTGACTAATTTCAAACTTCATATAACTGCAGATAGCGTTCTGAAAACACAGAATATGATGTTTTTGTCGATAGATTCATACATATTATGAGGTCCTGAATAGAAATATGGACTTTTTGATTAAGAAAATCTGCGCGGGAAAGCGTGATTTCAACTTATTCCAGAGTTTGTTAAACTGCAAATAGCACTCCAAAAACATGAAATATGATGTATTTGGTGCTAGATTCTGCCATATAACGCATTTTTGAAGCAAAATATTGCTTCTGAGCAGATTTACAGAATCAGAAATTTCTCAACGAGACTCAGAAAAAACGCTGATAATTCGCTGAAGACGCAAAATTTTGTGCATTTGAGGGCGAATCCATGCGTATTATGTTGTATTGAATAGATTTATGTGATTTGCGATACTTTGAAACTGCTCAGAATGTGGTAATTTTGACTTATTTCAAACTTTATATAACTGCAGATAGCGCTCTGGGAACACATGATATTATATTCTTGTCGATGAATTCATACATTTCATGGGGTGTTGATTAGGAATATGAACTTTTTGATTGTGAAAATCTGCGCGAAAAGCGTGATTACGACTTATTCCAATGTTTGTGAAACTGCAAATAGCACTCTAGGAACACGAAATATGATGTATTTGGTGCTTGATTCTGCCATTAAACGCATTTTTGAAACAAAATCTTGCTCCTGCACAGATTTACAGAAACAAAAATTTCTCAACGAGACTCAGAAAAAACGCTGATATCTCGCTGGAAACTCAAAATCATGTGCACTTGAGGACGGATTCATGCGTATTATGTAGTATTGGATAGTTTCATGTGATTTGCTATACTTTGAAACTGCTCAGTATGTGGTAATTTTGACTTTTTTCAAACTTCATATAACTGCAGATAGCGCTCTGAAAACACGAAATATGATGTTTTTGTCGATAGATTTATACATATTATAAGGTCCTGAATAGGAATATGAACTTTTTGATTGTGAAAATCTGCACGTAAAAGCGTGATTTTGACTTATTCCAAAGTTTGTAAAACTGCAAATAGCACTCTCAAAACACGAGATATGATGTATTTGGTGCTAGATTCTGCCAATAAACGCATTTTTGAAACAAAATCATGCTTCTGAGCATATTTACAGAATCAAAAATTTCTCAACGAGACTCACAAAAAACGCTGATAACTCGCTGGGAACGCAAAATTTCGTGCATTTGAGGATGGATTCATGCATATTATGTTGTATTGGATAGATTTATGTGATTTGCGATGCTTTGGAACTGCTCAGAATGTGGTTATTTTTACTTATTTCAAACTTCATATAACTGCAGACAGCGCTCTGAAAACTCGGTATATGATTCCTTTGTTGATAGGTTCATACATATCATAAGGCCCTGAATAGGAATATGAACTTTTTGATTGTGAAAATCAGCGCAGAAAAGCGTGATTTCAACTTATTCTAAAATTTGTAAAACTGCTTATAGCACTCTTAAAACACGAAATATGATGTATTTGGTGCTAGATGCTGCCATATGACGCATTTTTCAAGCAAAATCTTGCTTCTGAGCAGATCTACAGAATAGAAAATTTCTCAACGAGACTCAGAGAAAACGCTGATAACTTTTCGGATTGGATCAATCTTCACAAACTCGTAGGATTTTCCAGCTTAAAAACGGGAACTGAAGCCCACAACACAATATTTCAAGCTTCAAGCTCTGGAAACAAAAAACCACAAAAACAACGTGAGAAACTAAACTACGAGTTGTTGAATGACAAATCCGCAACGCGTTGGATCCAAAATATAGTTAAATTATGTATTATCAACCACTTTCACTAATCATTCATACTTCACACATACTGGGGTGAAGAAAGGTGAAGGGAGAAACGAAGATAGCCACAAATCTCGTAGGTTTTATTACTTCGAGTGTATATATAAAGAAAAATCGCGTATCACTGAATCGGTATCCGGCTGATCGCGTTTGGTAGTAGAAAAAAAAAATCTAAGACAGAAATACAAAAAAACCGGTAAATTACAAGAAAGAATGTCTACTCTCGTAGACGGAGTAGTATGGTAAACTAGGGCAGGTAGCAACTAGATCATGTGTACGAAACACTATCAATAGTAATGATTATCAAAACTAATCTGAATATAAAACATCAGAAATAGTTAAACGAATCTTCCCGAGGAAGGACAACAAACAATAATAACCTCCCAAAGAGGAAAAGACCAGCTCCATCGACCGGAACGGCTATTGCCTACGCTATTGTAAAATTAAAAAAAAAAAATTTAGAACAAAAATATCAATTTGGTATAAAAGTTTCAAGGTAGTAAAAAGGTGCTGAACACAAAAAACTAGCAAATAATTAAGGATGAAAGAAATAAATTTGGGAAACAAAAGGTTAACCACGCGGGTCGCCTCAAACGAAATCACTAGAAAAAATAATACTAAATTTGGAATAACGTGAACAAAAATAGTAAACAAAATACTTACAAAATCATAACACTGATTCCAATTAAATAAAATAATCACAAAATTTAAAACAACAAGAAAAATCACAGGACTGCTCAAAAACCACCCGTCTGCAACAACGGATCGGACAAAAGAGGAAGAACCAGACGCGCATACTCCCTAAGTTAGCGCTTCAATCAAGTGTCATACGCACGTACTATTTTACAAAATAAGTGCGAATCTGTTACACAGATGGCGACATGGGTATGCAATGTGAGAACAATTGTACAAAAAAAAAGACGTCAGACGAAATTTTTGTAACACTGCCCCTCCACGAAAAAGGAATTTTTCTTGGAAAGAAAAATTTCTAAGAATAGGGACGAAATAGGAGGTAGCAAATTATGAGTTGGGGTCGATCTGGGACGTAGCAAAATATGTGTAAAAAGAATTTAAAAAAAAATGTAAAATATCTTGTAACAAAACTATTGATTTGAAAAATTATCATCATCAGAAGGACGTGGCTTTAGGTCTCTTATGTGCCAACGCCCTAAGTCGCGGCTATTTAGGTCGTGAAGTTGATAAACTAATTTAGAAATTTTCTTGAGTATTACACAAGGAATGTATTTAGGAGCTAAAGAGGCAGAGAAATGTTTGGTAGCATCAGAAAGTACGTAATTACGTTTCCAAACTGAATCACCAACAAAGAATTCTAAAGAACGTCTACGAAGGTTATGACGTTTAGCGGAGCGGTCATATGAAGTAATAATTTTCTTCTGAACTAGTTGGAAATTAGTATGCAATTCTTTAAATGAATTAGCATAAGTAGCTGGAGTATCAGATAAAATGGTATCAGGTGGAGTGGAGTAAAAAGTTTTGGATAAGGGTACGTGACGGCCAAATTTAAGATATGCTGGAGTAAAACCAGTGACTTCGTGAACAGAAGTACGTATTGCTTGATCAATTTGGGGTAAATTTAGATCCCAAGCGCGGTGGTTGTCTTTAATACAGGATCGAATAGCGGTTTTAATGATTCTATTGGTACGTTCTACAAAATTTACTTGCGGGTGGTATTTAGCATTGTACCAAAGTTTTGGAACTTGATATTTTTTCAGCAAATGACGAAACTCGTCACAATTAAATTGAGTTCCATTATCACAAATTACAATTTGAGGGACTCCAAAGAGAAGAAAGACATCACGCTCTAGAATAGTAGTAATACTTTTAGAAGTAGCTTGACGAAGTGAAAATAATAAAGGAAATTTTGAAAACCAATCTGATACTACTAATAAATGCATATTCCCATGTGATGAAAGAGGAAAAGGACCCATCAAATCAATGGCGATGGCCTGCCAAGGATAGTTAATTTCCTTAGGCTCTCCCATATGGCCTAAAGAAGGTAATTGAGATTGTTTTTGAGCTAAACAAATTTTACATTGTGTTACAAATCGGTGTACGGAACGTCTCATACCGGGCCAATAGTATGTTTCGGAAAGACGACAAAGGGTTTTAAATACGCCAAAATGACCAGAAGTAGTAGCAGAGTGAGCTTCTTTAAGAATTTTGTTTATGCGTATTATGAGTGGACTGTATATGGTGTGTGAAACTGAATTTTAACACCCTTTAGATTGATATATATGTAATTTATTTCTAGGTTTTTCTACAACTTGTTTATTCTTTAACCAAAACATCTGCTCACCGCAAGGGTGTATGCTACAAAATAAAAACATTTGCTCTTAAGGAAAATAATATAACATTGATGAAACAATAGTATTCTTAACATAGCCGGCCGCCTTGAAGTACATGGACTTCAATAATTAACATTTTTTGGAATTAGTTGTTGTTTACTGGGTTGTCGGTTACAAAGTCATGGTTTATAAGAAGCACACACAATTTTTTAACTGCCCTTTCTGTTACACCGTGCACTGTTTTAACACTAACGACACGTATTTCACCATCACTTCCACTGTGAGTTTCGACTATGTAACCCATTTTCCAGGTGCCTGGAGGAGTTGGCTCTCTGATGATGACGACGTCTCCTACCTTGAAAGCGATCCCTTTTCGCTGCCATTTGACTCGTTGTTGAAGGGTTGACAAGTACTCGTTTGCCCAACGTTTCCAAAAGTGTTGGTAAATGACTTGCAACTTTTTCCAATAAGTAAGAGCATTGGAGGTTGAGGAAATGTTAGGTTCTGGTAAATTATGAGATGTTTCACCAATCAGGAAGTGTGAGGGTGTAAGGACAGATTCATCGGAAGGATCCGAGCTGATCGCACAGAGCGGTCTTGAGTTCAAGCATGCCTCTATTTGAGCCAATAATGTTGTCATTTCTTCTACTGTAAGATTTGCATTACTTGCTACCTTTTTGAAATGCGTTTTAGCTGACTTAACAGCCGCCTCCCAGATACCTCCCATATGCGGAGATCGAGGTGGTATAAAGTGAAAGTGTATTCTTTCGTCTGCCATTTTTTCTTGCAAAAAATCTTGGTTGTTGCTTAATTGCAAAAATTTATGAAGCTCGTAGAGTTCATTTTTTGCTCTAACAAAGTTGGTACCGTTATCACAATATAAATTTATGCATTTGCCTCTGCGACATATGAACCTTCTCATGGCTCCTAAAAAGGCTTGTGTGGATAAGTTGCTCACAAGTTCAAGATGAACTGCGCGTGTAGTTAAACATACAAAAATTGCAACGTACATTTTTATTGAGGTTTTACCTCTCATGCGAACAATTTTTATTTCAAAAGGTCCACAAAAATCAACTCCTGTATTGGTAAACGGTCTACTCGGATTTACTCGAGGAAAAGGTAAGTTGCCCATCAACTGAGTTGGTGTTTTTGCGTTTATTTTCGCACAAATTACGCAATCGTGTATTATTTTTCGTATCATTCCCTTGGCAGCGATAGGCCAAAATTGTTTTCTCAGATTGCTCAATACGACTTGTGCACTCGCATGTAAAGATCTTATATGTTCATCTCTGATTATAAGTTTTGTCAAATGATGATTTTTTGGTTGTAAGATTGGAAATTTATGGCTTTGTGATAAGTTCGCATTTAACAGTCTTCCACCTACTCGTAATAAATTGTTGTTATCTATGAATGGGCAAAGGGATTTGAGATTACTAGTTGTACTAACTTGTTTCTGGTTCTTGAGATCTTCAATTCCTTGAAAGAAACACTGACCTTGTGCTATTCGAATCAAACAATATAATGCATCATCTAATTCTGCAACAGTTAATGTACCAGTATTTCTCAATTCAGACTTAACTTGCGTGTTTTTAACAAATCGAAAACAATATGCAACTGTTCTTATTAGTTTTCTAAGGTTGGAGTATTTTTCAAGAATAGTGAAGTTTGCTGTTGTTTGATTACATGATAAAGTTACAGTTTTCAATTCCAAAATAGAATTTTGTAAACTTGGTGGTGGCTGTACATTTTATGATGGCCATGTCGTTTCATTATTTTTCAACCAACTTGGCCCATTCCACCACAATTTGTTTTCTATCATATTTTGAGGTAAACAACCTCGTGACAGCAAGTCTGCAGGATTTTCTCCGGAATTTACATGTCGCCAATTGAGTTCTTCTGTTATGGATTGAATTTCCGAAACCCTGTTTGCGACGAATATTTTCAATTTGTGTGGCTCGGTATTAATCCACCAAAGCGTTATGGTAGAGTCTGACCATAATATAGTATTCTGAATGGTTATATTTAATGCTTGTTTTACTGCTTTGTATAGTTTTGAGAGTAACAAAGCCGCACATAATTCTAATCGTGGTGATGACAATTTTTTGAGTGGAGCAATTCTGGATTTTGAACAGATTATTTTGACTGTATGTTCGTTTTTAAGATTGGTGGATCGCAGATATATTACCGCACCATGAGCAATTTCTGACGCGTCTGCAAATCCATGTAGTTGTATACTTTTCGAATTGGGCTGTATTATGCAGCGCGGTATGCTTAAATTATTAAAATGAGGTGTGTTTTCTTGAAACTGATTCCAATCTTTGATTATCTTATCAGGAACGATTTGATCCCAATCGCACTTAAGTTGCCATAAACCTCGCATAATTAGCTTAGCGAATGTAATTGTAGGTCCCAATAATCCTAAAGGATCGAATAATTTGCATATTTCTGCCAAAATTTGTCGTTTGGTGAATGCTTCTGTTTTGTCATTTGGAACATTAAACGAAAAAATATCTTTAGACGGAATCCAGGATATGCCCAATGTTCTTGTTGGTTTATCTTGATCAGTAAATAATGCCTTGCTCATATTTTGTTCATTGATTACTATGTTCTTGGAATTCGACATCCATTTGCTTAATTGAAAGCCACCTGCATCGAGGATAATGGTTAATTCCTTTCGCAATAGTTTTAGTTCGTCTAAATTGTCACATCCAGTCAAGATGTCATCGACGTAAAAATCGTTTGAAATTTTTTGACACGTTCTTGGATATTGTTTGACATGTTCTTGAGCTATTCGTTGCAATGATCGAACGGCGAGAAATGGCGCTGAAGAAGTACCATATGTTACCGTGTTCAGTTTGAATATTTGGATTGGCTGTTCAGGAGTTTCCCTCCAGACAATTCTTTGTAATTCTCTCTCCTCATCCTTTATTAATATTTGACGATACATTTTAATCACGTCTGCTGTTAGAACATACTGATGCTGACGGAACCTGGTAATTATTTCGAATAAACTTTGTTGTATGGTTGGTCCAGTTTTTAGGATGTCGTTTAAAGATAATCCTGTAAAGGTTTTACAACTTGCATCGAATACGACTCGTATTTTTTTTGTTTCGTCATTTTGTTTGAAAACGGCATGATGAGGCAAATAATTTGTCAAATGTGTTTCGTTCTGTTTTTCTACTTGGGTCATGTGTCCTAAGGCTTGGTATTCGGTCATAAACGAAACATACTGCTGGTTTAATGAGATGCTGGTTGCCGCTCTTTTTTCGTAATTCTTGAGTCTTTTTATTGCTGTTTCCTTAGATTCTCCTAGTGCTGTAGGACTTGTTTTGAATGGATAACTAACAACAAATCTTCCTGACTCATCTCTTTGAAATGTTTCTCTGAAATGTTGTTCACATTCTTGTTCTTCTTCAGACCAATGTTTTCTTTCTGGTATTTCATCGATCTTCCAGAATCTTTCTATCTAATTTTCAAGTGATTTGTTCGCAAGTGCAACATGTGTGTGTGTTATTTGATTGGAGCGCTTTGGATTCTTAGTGACAGGTCCAGAAATAACCCAGCCAAATACTGTTTTTTTTAGAATAGGTAAATTGTCTCCGAGTTTTATTTGTTCGTTCAATAAAAACTCGAAATAAGATTCAGCTCCCAGCAATATGTCGATTTCTCCTGGCTTATGATAATTTTCATCTGCCAATTGTACTGCTGGTGAATTACTTATAGTTATTTGCGATGTTGGTAATTTGCAAGTAATTTTAGGAATTAACAGAAACTCCATTGATTTTTTAAAATTGCTGTTGTATGAGCAAACTTCAAATGTTGTGGCTTTGTTGACGAATGTTTGATTTTTGCTAATGCCTGTAACTGTTATGCCGCTGTCAGTTAAAGGTAAATTCAATGTATTAGCAAATTTTGTAGTGATGAAATTGGATTGCGACCCTCCATCTAATAACGCTCGTGCTGCATGGTACTTGCCTTGGCTGTCCCTTATTTTGATGCTAGCTGTTGCCAAAAGGATTTGTGACGGTTGAAGTATTGCATTGTTATTTACTGTTACCACGGGTTTTATTTCTTCTGAGTGTGATTCCTTTTTGTTTTCCTGATGCAACATTGTATTGTGCCATTTGTCACATTTTCTGCATCTTCCTGCTTTGCATTTGAATGACTGATGTCCAAACTTCAGACAATTTGTGCACAAATTCAATTGCTTAATTGTCTTCATTCTCTCAGCAACATCCTTTCTTGTGAACTCTGGACATTTGTACATTGGATGTTCTTCTTTTTTGCAAAGTTTGCACATGAACTTGTTTTCAGTATTTAATTCACCGAAGTTTTATTATTTGCTGGCAGACCTGAAGATTGTTTTTTAGTTTTGTCAGTACGTTGTAAAATTTGACATTTCACTTCTAAGAATTCTAGCAAGTCTTGTAACGTTGGCAGTTTTTCTTTGCTCATTGTTTGTTCTTCCCATTCTCTGGCTGAATTATTATCCAACTTTTCTGTGATAATATAAATTAGTAAACGATCCCATGATTCGACTGGTTCTCCAAGAACTTCAAGAGCTCTTGTGTTTGAATAAATAATATCCAGCATTTTTCTTATTGATGAATATGATTCCTTGTAAATTTTCTCGTAATCTACGATTGCTTTAATATGATTAACAATCATTGTCCTCTTGTTTTCGTATATCTTTATTAAGAGTGACCATGCTGTTTAATAATTGGACGCAGATATTGTTAAACCTTGTATGACTTGGGCTGCATCTCCCTTGAGTTGGTTATTTAGATATCGAAATTTTGAAACATCGCTTATAGATTCATTGTCACGTATGATTGCCTTGAATGTGTCGTAGAATGTCACCCAGTCATCCAATGCACCGCCAAAAAATGGTAAATTCAGTGTTGGTAATGTAACTGGTTTTGATTCAGGTGAAATAACTTGAATTGAATCATAACTGCTCATGTTTTGATCATTTTAATCTTGTTTGAAAATTTTGTTGCTTTGTATGATTTTAGCTTGAGCTATTGCCGTGTAATATTGACTTTCTACTTGATTTCTGTATTCTGCTTGTCTGTCAAGCTCCGCTTCGTCTACAATTTCTTCTATTTTGCTCTGAATTGTATTGAATGTGTTCCAAACGCTGTCTATATTGTTCATACGTAATCTTAGCTCGGTTGTTTTCAGCAATGTTTTTGTCGGGTCATCTTGAGTGATCTCTTGAATCGTGTTTACAAATTAAAAAATTTTTGTTAGTTTTCCTTTTGCTGAACCTCTCTGCCGTTTGAGACTGCTTAATTGCTCGTTATCAGGCATGGTCATGGTTGAGTAGGACAAGGAATTGTTTAAAGAACGTAAATGCTCTCACTTACCTTTAAACTGCCAAATGTCGGCGAAAGAAGTTTGAGAACCTCTGGAATGCTGCGACTTGTGTTGATGTGTCCTTGAAAGAGCTTACTGTTGTGCGATGCAAGTATGGCCGCTCCCCGATGGTAGTCTGGTACCCACTTGTTGCTTGCTTTGTGCTGTGTCGCACTATTTTCACTTCACTTTTCGAATGATAATTGTCTTTTATCTGGCTCGAATTGACCAAAATGTTTATGCGTATTATGAGTGGACTGTATATGGTGTGTGAAACTGAATTTTAACACCCTTTAGATTGATATATATGTAATTTATTTCTAGGTTTTTCTACAACGTGTTTATTCTTTCAACGCTTCTTTCACACTGACTCTTACAAGGCCAAACCAAAAACATCTGCTCACCGCAAGGGTGTATGCTACAAAATAAAAACATTTGCTCTTAAGGAAAATAATATAACATTGATAAAACAATAGTATTCTTAACAAATTTCATTGCTCAGATCTGAGGGAACGACTATTTTCCATGGAGATAAATTAACAGCACGGTTCCGCGGAACAAGTTTATGAATTGTATGGTCCTCTACACGTCATCCTGGATAATCAGAAGAAGAAGCAAGAATTGAAGTACGAAGATTTATATACCATGGATCTGAGTTATCAGCTGGTACAAATGAAGTTGAAATTGTTAAGAGCCTGTAGATGCAATCCCATGGAGGTGAACTTCCGCGCGACGTGAGAGACTAGTAAAGTTCACAGCGGGAGGTGTAGACGCCCAAATTTCAATGATTTAGGAAACGACATACGTATCGATTTCAATGAACACAATATTTTGTATTGAAATCTTGGATACAAATGAAACGTGCTTATGATAAATTTCAAGTAGCAACTGATAAAATATATTTTACATATCATGTATATTTTCATTGTTACATATGGACACTTCTTATATTATTATTTCAAATTATGTTTCATTCAGCAGAAATAAATGATTTACTTACTCTCGGCATGACTTTTGTACAACGGACTATATCAGTTTTGAATAATTTAGATCCGGAAATATATTTCAAAAAATTATAATGGCATTGAGAAAAAAAATCCACATCTTATTTTCTCTTTTCAATATTGAAGAATACGGGAAAATGAACAAGACATTTGTATATACAAAGCACAATTAATTTATTTCAACAAAATATGAACAAAGAAAAATTTTTTTGATAAGGATTTATATATAGGTACAAAATGGATAGAATATTAACTTAAATTGAATTTATTTTCACGATTTAGTAAAGGATCGTATCGGAAGATTCCTGGTGCGACGGGGATCAACAATTTCTGGCAAAATTCCCTTTGTGTAGAATTCTACGAGCATTTTTCCCATATTCTCTGACCAAAATTTAGAATTCTTGAAAATCTGAAATAAGATATATAGATATTATAAAAAATGCTGAAACAAACTTTTTTTAAATTTTACCTTTTCTGTTGACATTCCCAAAGGAGTCCAAATAACAAAGTGGCAATATTATTTTTTTGCAATGTGCATTTGCCCTTGTATCTGGTAATAATAATTACTATTTGGTTTCAACTTCAATTTGGAGTTTTCTATTATAGCCCAAGTAATTTTTTTTCTTTTGACTGCCTCCTCTGGTGTTAATTCTTCAGCAGAAAAAGAACACTTAATTTCTATTAGACCGTCATCATTAATTAATCCATCTGGTGAAGCAGCCAAAAAATTGTATTTTTCGTCGATAAAAAGACCTGCCTCTCTTATATCGATGTTAAATTCCTTCTTAAACTGTGATTTTGCTAGCACCTCGTTCCTAGTTCCATACTCCGTAGCTTCATTTCCAGAAAATTTTGTGTATAAAATTTCTTTTACCAAGTTGGCACAGGAAGTACTTTTTTTCTGCTTGCAAATTCTGGCAAACCATGATGCCGTCAACCGTTTTGACCGATGCTGTACTCATTTTGAGTTCAAATGCTGTCCAATTGTTTCTTTTTCGATGAGCTTTCTTTCCTCGTTTGTCACTGTTAATTCTTGAAGAACATTGCATTTAATTTTTCCAAGAATTTCTGGGATCATGTCCGGAGTACCAGAAGCTTCTTCACCGTAGTCGAAATTTTGTAGTGGTGCCTTTTTCTTTACTGCTCTATATTAGGGTTTTTTATATTTCTCATTTTGAATCCTCCTAACATTTTTTTTTATTGCAATTTTTTTGTATGCTTGCCAGGGCTTACCGAAGCGATGGATTTGTAAATAGTTTGATAATAATCGCTTTTCAAGTTTTATGATATAGCCGCTGCTTCACATCTCATACTGTAACTCCCCTTCAATGAAAAATTGACTCTCGTTTCCCCTATAAACTTTGCAACAATACTATTTTAATGTTCGGCAAAATTATTTGTCATGTTCAGAAGCAAACTCTCAGAATTATGGGCTAAGCGGTTTAAACAGAGAAGAATTTCCTCATACAACCCACTTCTCTTAAATTCCACAATATTATTATTCTCGCCTGATTTTCCACCTTTACAGTAATAATTTTCGCAGCTAGAGTGATCGCCAAACACATGGTGAATACTGTTCAAAATATCTTTTTTCAAAAGTTGCACTTTTTCAGAAAAGTCGCATTCCATATTGTTTCTTGCATTTACTGCACAAACAATAGCATTTCGCATACGTTTAATATTGTTTTTTAAACTATTCCTTTGAACAACTGGAATGGTGTCTTTCTTTGAACTAATTTTTCTTTGTGTCAGTCCTCGTAATTAAGTGCAATAATTTCTCAATAAATGATTTGTGCATTCTATTTTATGAACTATGGGATGAAACCCATATAGTCGAGCTTCTTGTAGTTTTCTGGTTATACTGCTGTCACCATCACCCACTTAGTATACATACTTGAGACCGTACATTTCTATGCTTTGAGTGAAACCTTCTATAATAATTTCTGCTTCCATACTTCCTGAAGACTTATCCCAATTTTTAAAGCATTTGTGATTCTTAGGTGGAATGTTTCGACTCGCTGCGCGGGCGCAAACACAACAGTACTTATTTCTTATACCAATGTACAAAATTTTACCGGTTTTATAACCCACAATGCAGCCCACACCAGACGCTGAATCATAATTCACATTGTATGATCTTTTTGACCATGCGCCGTCTGCTATGACAGTTATTAGGGGATAACCATCAGGATCCACGTTTCCTTCTTCCAAAGCTATTTTGGCTTCTTCTTTTCCAGCTTCTTCCATTGATTTCCAGGCTAC
Organism: Dromius quadrimaculatus; assembly: GCA_963989225.1. NCBI lineage: Eukaryota > Metazoa > Arthropoda > Insecta > Coleoptera > Carabidae > Dromius > Dromius quadrimaculatus. Next base: position 28,730,731 of record OZ022334.1, on the reverse strand, counting down.
GTTGTGATTGTGTTCTACTAAATCACTTTCATGATCAATGTAAGATTTATTCGACATACATGGAATATTGCAAATAGAAGCAAATTCTTCCAGCTGCGAAAATCCACAACCAATGGAAGTAATTCCAAGAACAGCAGCTCTATTTATGTCTACTTCTTGAGCACCTTCCGATCTTATTTTCTCAGTGTTTTGGCAAATCCCACATGTAAGAGTAAAAACACTAAAGAACCCATTATGTTGTTCTGAAGTTATATTCAAGTTCGCCATGGTGCATGAAAATAACGCATGATGCTCAAAATTTTTTATGATATTGAAAAAGTAGTATACATCTACTATCCTTCTTTCACAAGCTGGATGTTCCGTACTCTGTTCCACTGGATCCTACAAAAAAAAATTGAATTTAAAAAAAACATATGTATCATTGAATTACCTGAATTTATAGTAGCTCGTAAAAATAGTTATTCATCATACAAGACGATAAAATTACATTTTATCTTTGAGAGCGATTTTGGCGTCGAGGCGTTCGCCGAGACGCTAATAAGTTCGAGAAGATAATGCAAAGAGTAAGATATCGAAAACAAAGGTCAGAAGAAAAATTGATGAATTTTTTGGGTATTCAACACGAATCTGAGGTTTGTTGACAGGAATTCCGCCCGAAACATGTTTTTTTTTGCACTTTTTGCCAGAATTTCCCAATTTTGTCGCCTATATTTTGGAAATTGTGAGTTTTTTCGCAAAAATTGTTATGCATAAATTAAAGTAGATAAGATTTCTTATATTCTTCACTTCTGAAGTTCACTCTACGACTTACTGTTTTACCACTAGAGCGCGCCAAAGAATGGGGCTGTTTTAAGTTTTCATTGACGTGACTAAAAAAAAAACTTACTGTTTGCATGTCAATGTTGTCCTCTCGTATGTCGGCGTTCTCGTCATCAGCTTGAAATAAACGTCTCCTACAATTTCCTGACGTTAGACCAAATCCAGAAGTAGAAGGTTCTGCTTCCTGTTCAGAAAAGCAGTTAGATTATAGTTTCTTGAAATTTGTTATCTTATATGCAGACTATATATGTATTGCATTTGTATTATTACGAGCAAACACTGAATTGTATTCTACGGATTCTGCGATATGGGAAAATAACAAAATGCTTATAATAAATACTCATATGAAAGTAAAAGCTCACTAGAAATTCTCCAGCCGGATTATAAATTTAAAACAAGAAATGCATTTTGCAATATAAATCCATATATTACTGTGAGAAACATGTGTAAACGTCTGAAAAACACTAAACGAATAGACTTAGAAGAGAGGTACTTCTTTAATTATTAGTTATTCTTATATTTTTGTTCATAAAAACTACATTTTCAGATTATCCTCCTAATATTTACATGAAAACCAATACCTAATTATTCTTACTAAGAATTAAAATTTGAACATTTACTTACCGCCTTGTTATTTGAGAAAATTGACGCACTTTCTTCATTCGTTGCTTCATACTTTTTCTAGGCTTAGAAAGTTTTAATTGTTTTTGAGTATGTCTACCCATGCTAAACAAAAATAAACACGCTGAATGAGAAATAGACAAACTACACTTCAATCACAACACTTTGCACAACCCTGACAGAAACTTTTACACCCTTTAAACGCCGCAATAGCCATGAGAAAAGTGGACCAATCACAAGACATATATAAGTGGGGGCTGATCGCTGATGGACTCATTACAAAAATCTCCACTAGAGACATCTATAGACAAAAAGTTGAACTAAAATTCAACATTTTTTCCAGTTTTTAAGTTGGTATAATATCAATAGGCATGAATAAATGGACATGACTTGACATGACATTGCTTTATTAATGTTGATGTCTCCGATATATGAAGTAATTTAGGTAAATTCTTCTATTTAAAGTATAAAAAAAACACATTTTGTAACTAGTAACTTCAAACTAATTTTGCCATGCAATATAATACAAACATGAAAAAAATTCAAAGTAGCGTACTAGATACGTACTTAATTAATAAGTATACGAAATTTCAAAGAAAACAGTGGCTTATTGCAGCTACAAAACTGTTCTAAAATTGACCAATTTCTGAAAATGGACTAATTTCAATTACCTATTTCTCATATACTGAGCAGAATTTTTGAAAAATTTTCACGTAGCGTACTAAAGTCATCTTTCATCATCCTGTATGCAGAATTTCAGTACTATACTGTTTGAAATAGAAGCTCAGAATTGAACAGAAAATAGTAGTTTTCAAGCTACACCCTCTTAATGGAGCACGTGAAAGAGCATCTGGGACAGTATTTAGTTTTCCACGTCTATGTAAAAGTTGAAAATCAAACTGTTGAAGCTTAACAGCCCAACGAGCAAGTTTACCTGTGGGAGCCTGCATTCTCATAAGCCATAATAGTGAATGATGGTCAGTAATAACAGTGAAAGAAGTACCTTCGACATAAGGACGGAATTTGGTGATAGCGAAAAGAACGGCTAAACATTCGCGTTCAGTAACTGAGTAATTGCGTTCAGTGCGCGTAAGAGTACGACTTGCATAAGCAATGGCATGTTCTTCGCCAGAGGAATCTTGAGATAATACAGCGGCTATGCCGTAATTTGAAGCATCAGTTTGAATGGTAAATGGTTTCGTAAAATCTGGAGTAGCCAAAACAGGTGAAGAAGTGAGTGAAGATTTTAATTTATCAAAAGCTTGAAGAGCTTCTTGATCCCAAGTAACAATATTAGATTTGCGTTTTCCTTTAGTTAAAGCAGTGATAGGAGCTGAAAGACATGAAAATTGAGGTACAAAACGCCGATACCAGGAAGCTAAACCTGAAAATTGTTTAATTTCCGTAACTGTTCGTGGCAAAGGGTAGTTATTAATGGCAGCAATCTTGTCTGGGTCGGTACGTAATCCTTGTTTGTCAACTACGAAGCCAAGATAATTTAAAAAGGGTCTACAAAATTCACATTTTCCAAAGTTGATAGTAATTCCTGCATTTTTAAGTCGATTGAGAATGTCAAGGAGTACTGACAAGTGTTCTTTGAGGGTGGAAGTACTAATTATAATGTCGTCCAAATAAACGAAAACAGACTTATGTAAAAGTGGACCAAGAACGGCATCCATTAATCTTTGCAAGGCTTGAGGAGCATTTGTAAGACCGAAAGCGGTTCGCGTGGACTCAAATAAACCTCGATTTGGCACGGTGAAGGCGGTTTTTCACAAGAAGCGTCATCAAGTGGAATTTGCCAGAAAGCGCTTTTTAAATCAATTGAAGACAAATAGTTAGCATCGCGTAATCAATCCAAGATGTCATTGACTAGAGGTGAAGGATAAGCATCCTTTTTGGTGACTGAATTAAGTTTACAGCCATCAAAACAGAAACGAGGCTCTCCGGATTTTTTCTTCACGATTGGAACGGGGGACGACCAAGCACTTTTTGAAGGACGTACTACACCGAGTGCAAGCATTTTATCTAATTCTTGATGCAAGATGGACAACATAGCTGAAGAGACAGAATGATATCGTTGTTTAATAGGAGTGGCATCGCCAGTATCAATTGAATACGTAGGACAATGAGTGCGTCTAAGAGGTTTTGAGCCAAGTTCTTAGAAAGAATCTTTGACTACTTGTAGAGCAGCAGTTTGAGAAGTAGTTAATTCGGTAGATTCATGTAGTGAACTAAAAGCCATAATGGTCGGCCTAGAATTCCATAAATTATCTTTGAAATTGACATGAATATTAAAAGTTTGCCAGAAATCGGTACCTAATATGACAGATTGTTCAAGAGCAGGAACTATCAAAAAGTCTATATAATGAGTGACTGAATCTGCAGTGATAGGAACGGTAACTTTTCCATTGACTTGTTGAGAAGCACCATCTGCAGTAGTTACAGTGAGTTCTTTAGAAGGTGAAAGGGGTATATTATTAGCAGAAAGTAAAGAAATGCCTTAATTTCCTAGTACAGAAACGTTAGCACCCGAATCTAATAGAGCAACAACAGGAGTTTTTCCGAAAAGAATTTTAACAAAAGGTCGCGAGTCTAAATTAGGATGATTAATAATAGGCGAAATGGTAGGACTTCTACAGAATTTAGCTACAGTTTTCAGCCAGTCATTCCAAGCTGAACGGTCAGTCTTGATAAAAGATCGTGTGCGACTGGAATAACGCGATCCTATTCGTTTTTTGAACAATGTGGGCATGTAGAACAAGTGACATTTTTATAACCGCAACTATAACAATGCTTATTATGAGGCTTTAGGCATTTAGGCGCTAAGTGATTTGGATCACCACAATTATAACACTTACGAGTATTTTGATTTCTGAAAGGTGTCGTGTGCACAGTATTCACACGAGAAGAAGATGCAACGGGGCGTTGGTAAGCTAACTCTGGCTCTAGTAATTTATTTGTACGAGAAGGTGGAGGTTTAGACTTTTCAACCTTATGTTCTGTGTTTTCTTTGAGTTTACAAACACTAATAAGATGTTCGATGGTAGGAGATTGTAAAACGGCGATATCCTGCTAAAAGCGAGGCTGTAAATTTCGTAAAACCAAAGTTAGAAAAGATTTTGCATCTGGTTTAATTTGTAAGCGGCTACACAACGATTTTAAAACAGCAACAAAAATTTCGGTTTTTTCATCAATACCCTGAGTACGAGATTGTATTTCTTGCCAAAGTTCGAATTCATAATCTGATGGAAGAAAAGCTTGTCTTAGGCGATAACATAAATCATCCTATGATTGAATATCATCTCGAATTGCAAGAAACCAAATTAGAGCAGGTCCAGTAAATAGTTCGCTGGCATGTTTAGGTAAATTAGCTAAAGAAACACCTCGAGAAGTAGCTAGTTCTGTTACACGTTCTAAAAAAGAGTTAACACTGCCGGAACCATCGAATTTTGAATTCCATTTATGGACGTCAGGAACTAAAGACCAAGTAGGTTGTAAATTATTTGTTAACGGTGAAACGACTGGAGATGAAACAGTCAAATTAAAAATAGGTTGTCGTAGAGATAGGCGTTGTGGTGGTGCATTTAAAGGTTGTGAAAAACCGTAAGAAGAATAATTTGGGGTGTCAATCAAAGTTTGATGTTCTACTGGGGTCGGTGGTGTAGGATACGTATTGATTATTGGAAGAAATAAGATCGGCTTCAGCCAAAGGAGCTAGTAGTCGCGAAAAGTTGTCGAGCTGTGTTCGTAAATCAGGTATAAGAGCTAATAGGTTTGGACAATGTTGAACTGAATTTAAACGTAAAACGCGATTGTAAAGGTTATCTAATCGCAACGAAATAGCACGAGAATTATCATTATTGATTTGGGCTATCTTACCGCGTAAATCCAGTAGCTTCTGTTGACAGGTCGCGTTTCCAGTGGCTGGTATATAATTGTGTGGTTTAGGAGATGGATTCCCATTTATTCCTCCAACTTGCAGCAATCCTCTCAATATAGGTTTTAAATCCACCGACAAATTATTGATCTTAACACCTCGGTTTCCTAGTTCTTATAACAATTCATCCTCTGATAAGTATTCGATGCATTCGGGCTTCATCTTGGTATGTACCTCAGAAAAGTTTATTTGATTGGTAATGGCACAAAGAGTAGTTGTAGGGGTATCTGGCATATGCTAGAGGAGAAATAATAATGATAGAAAGAAAAGAGTAAGAGTCGAAGGATTTCAGGATAAATATTTCCAGTTTTCTTTTCGATGTCAAAGTTTGTGCAACCAATTGGAGAAGCAAAAAAAATATCAATTTGAATTGCAACAAAATTCAAGGCTGAACAAAAATTAAAGGCCCCACGTTGGGCGCCAGTGTACTTTTTGCTATTTCCAAGGTGGCAGTAGGAAATTAAAAGAGGTAATGTTTCTTCACTATTTGGTAGCAAAAACTTAATGTACTGCTGATTGACACTAAATTTAAGTAATGGAATATCCTACCTTGCAGGTGAAGACACAGGCTAGCTTTTAATAAGGGCACTAGAAATATTTTACCTGCAAAATAGGAAATGGGCGCCACTCCCAGGAAATGATCAAAGGAGAAAAAGGTACTATTCTGGGAGACAATAGCGACAGCAAGAAGGAAATAAAGCATAGACGTCGAAATCAATTATAAATAAAATTATCATTAATTTGAAGCAAAGAATTCCAAAAATTATAATTCAAAAAATTTGTAACTTACGAAAATGATTGAAGCTATTATACAAAAAAAAATCTCACTGCAACAGCCAAAAGGGAACTGGAGAGCACGTCACAGACGTTCAAACTTACGTTACAAAACTAGCTAAATATCCTCTTCAGGCGGAACTCAAGACTAGTATCGACAGAGAAGATAGATGTCGAATTGGTAGCCACAAAAACAACGTCAGACAAGAACGTTCCCTGAATTAAGTAAAGTTGATCCTGGGTCTTATAGGGCTTTGATAAATACCCAACGGTCCTTGAAGGTGTCAAGGTTGGCCGTGCGCTTGGTCGTCAACTTCGGGAGATATAAATGTTCTTCTTAATTTCGTAGACGTGTTGATGTTTTTCTTAAGTTGAAGTTGGCCAAAAACTAGTCTCAAGTGGCCACTGGTCCCTAAGACTCCTAGCAGTTTACACTGAAAACAAACAACCCAACCAGTATCCAATTCAACTGAAACAGGAAAATCCTATGAAAAAAACTGGAGAGCTCTCTTCAAACGTGAAGCGTTAAACTTGAATGAATAGATTTAGATTCAAATTGAAAAACGGATAAACTGTAAATTTAGTAAAAGTTAAATAAAATGATCAGTAAGTTATTTATTTGTCTGATTTCAAATAGTGCACTAAAAATTTACAAAGTAAAAAAAAAAACTACGCTGAGCATTAAAGAGAAGAAAAACACAGAAAATACAAAGTCTAGCAGGACAAGAAGGAGGATTTATCAGCGACGAGTCGATAAATTTACGAACGTGGTTCGTTACTAAAAAAATTAGATCAATCTTCACGAACTCGTAGGATTTTCCAGCTTAGAAACGGTAACTGAAGCTCACAACACAATATTTCAATCTGTCGATGAATTCGAACATACTAAGAGGTCCTGAATAGGAATATAAACTTTTTGATTGTGGGAGTCTGCGCGACAAAGCGTGATTTCGACTCATTCCAGAGTTTGTAAAACTGCAAAGAGCACTATAAAAACACGAAATATGATGTATTTGGTGCTAGATTCTGCCATATAACGCATTTTTGAAGCGAAATCTTGCTTCTGAGCAGATTGACAGAATCAAAAATATCTCAACGGGACTCAGAATTGCCGCTGATAACTCGCTGGAGACGCAAAATTCTGTGCATCCAAGAACGGATTCATGCGTAGCATGTTGTATTGGATAGATTGATGTGATTTGCGATACTTTGAAACTGCTCAGAATGTGGTAATTTTGACTTATTCCAAACTGCAGATAGCGCTCTGAAAACACGAAATATGATGTTTTTGTCGATAGATCCATACATATTATTGGGTCCTGAATAGGAATATGAACATTTAATTGTGAGAATCTGCGCGGAAAGGCGTGATTTCGACTTATTTCAAAGTTTGCAAAACTGCAAATAGCTCCCTGAAAACACAAAATATGATGTATTAGATGCTAGATTTTGCCATATAACGCATTTTTGAAACAAAATCTTGCTTCTGAGCCGATTTACAGAATAAAAACTTTCTCAACGAGACTCAGAAAAATCGCTGATAACTCGCTGGAAACGCAAAATTTTGGTCATTTGAGGACGGATTCATGCGTATTAAGTTGTATTGGATAGATTTATGGGATTTGCGATACTTTGAAACTGCTCAGAATGTGGTGATTTTGACTTATTTCAAACTTCATATAACTGCAGATAGCGCTCTGGAAACACGGAATATGATGTTTATGTCGATATATTCTTACATAATATGAGGTCCTGAATGGGAATATGAACTTTTTGATTGTAAAAATCTGCGCGGAAGAGCGTGATTTTGACTTATTCCAGAGTTCGTAAAACTGCAAAAAGCACTCTAAAGACACGGAATATGTGTATTTGGTGCTAGATTCTGCCATTAAACGCATTTTTGAAACAAAATCTTGCTTCTGAGCAGAATGACAGAATCAAAAAGTTCTCAACGAGACCCAGAAAAAACGCTGATAACTTGCTGGAAACGCAAAATTTTGTGCATTTGAGGGCGGATTCATGCGTATTATGTTGTATTGGATAGATTTATGTGATTTGCGATACTTTGAAACTGCTCAGAATGTGGTAATTTTGACTTATTTCAAACTTCTTATAACTGCAGATAGCGCTCTGAAAACACGAAATATGATGTTTTTGTCGATAGACTCATACATATTATGAGGTCCTGAATGGGAATATGAACTTTCTGATTGTGAAAATCTGCGCGGAAAAGTGTGATTCCGACTTATTCCAAAGTTTGAAAAACTGCGAATAGCACTCTAAAAACACGAAATATGATGTATTTGGTGCTGGATTCTACCATATAACGCATTTTTGGAGCAAAATCCTGCTTCTAGGCCGATTTACAAAATCAAAATTGTCTCAACGAGATTCAGAAAAAACGCTGAAAACTCGCTGGAATCGCAAAATTTTGTGCATTTGAGGACGGATTCATGCGTATTATGTTGTATTGGATAGATTTATGTGATTCGCGATACTTTGAAACTGCTCAGATTATGGTAATTTTAACTTATTTCAAACTTCATATAACTGCAGATAGCGCTCTGAAAACATGAAATATGATGTTTTTGTCGAAAGCGTCGTACATATTATGATGTCCTGAATAGGAATATGAACTTCTTGATTGTGAAAATCTGCGCGGATAAGCGTGATTCCGATTCATTCCAAAGTTTGTAAAACAGCAAATAGCACTCTAAAAACACAAAATATGATGTATTTGGTGCCAGATTCTGCCATATAGCGCATTTTTGAAACAAAATCTTGCTTCTGAGCAGGTTTACAGAATCAAAAATTTTTCAACGAGACTCAGCAAAAACGCTCATAACTCGCTGTAAACGCAGAATTTTGTGCATTTGAGAACGCATTCATGCGTATTATGTTGTATTGGATAGATTTATGTGAATTGCGATACTTTGAAACTGCTCAGAATTTGGTAATTTTGACTTATTTCAAACTTCATATAACTGCAGATAGCGCTCTGGAAACACAAAACATGATGTTTTTGTCGATAGTTTCATACATATTATAAGGTCCTGAATGAGAATATGAACTTTCTCATTGTGAATATCTGCGCGGAATAGCGTGATTCCGACGCATTCCAAAGTTTGTAAAACTGCAAATAGCTCTCTAAAAACACGAAATATGATGTATTTGGTGCTACATTCTGCCATATAACGCATTTTTGGAACAGAATCTTACTTCTGAGCGGATTTACAGAATCAAAAATCTTTCAACGAGACTGAGCAAAAACGCTGATAACTCGCTGGAAACGCAAAATTTTGTACATTTGAGGACGGATTCATGCGTATCATGTTGTATTGGATAGATTTATGTGAATTGCGATACTTTGAAACTGCTCAGAATTTGGTAATTTTGACTTATTTCAAACTTCATATAACTGCAGATAGCGCTCTGGAAACACAAAACATGATGTTTTTGTTGATAGTTTCATATATACTATAAGGTCCTGAATGAGAATATGAACTTTCTAATTGTGAATATCTGCGCGGAAAAGCGTGATTCCGACGCATTCCAAAGTTTGTAAAACTGCAAATAGCTCTCTAAAAACACGAAATATGATGTATTTGGTGCTACATTCTGCCATATAACGCATTTTTGAAACAGAATCTTACTTCTGAGCGGATTTACAGAATCAAAAATCTTTCAACGAGACTCAGCAAAAACGCTGATAACTCGCTGGAAACGCAAAATTTCGTGCATTTGAGGACGGATTCATGCGTATCATGTTGTATTGGATAGATTTATGTGATTTGCAATACTTTGAAACTGTTTAGAAAATGGTAATTTTGACTTATTTCAAACTTCATATAACTGCAGATAGCGCTCTGAAAACACGGAACATGATGTTTTTGTCGATAGATTCATATATGTCATGAGGTCCTGAGTAGGAATATGAACTTTTTGATTGTGAAAATCTGCGCGGAAAAGCATGATTTCGACTTATTCCACGGTTTGAAAAACTGCGGATAGCACTCTAGAAACACGAAATATGATGTATTTTGTGCTGAATTCCGCCATATAACGCATTTTTGAACCAAAATCCTGCTTCTAAGCAGATTCACAGAATCAAAAATTTCTCAACGAGATTCGGAAAAAACGCTGATAACTCGCTGGAATCGCAAAATTTCGTGCATTTGCGGACGGATTCATGCGTATTATGTTGTATTGGATAGATTCATGTGATTTGCGATACTTTGAAACTGCTCAGAATATGGTAATTTTGACTTATTTCAAACTTCATATAACTGCAGATAGCGCTCTGAAAACACGAAATATGATGTTTTTGTGGATAGATTCATACATATTATGAGGTCCTGAATAGGAATATGAACTTTTTGATTGTGAAAATCTGCGCGGAAAAGCGTGATTCCGACTCATTTCAAAGTTTGTAAAACTTCAAATAGCACACTAAAAACACAAAATATGATGTATTTGATGCTAGATTTAGCCATATAACGCATTTTTGAAACAAAATCTTGCTTCTGAGCAGATTTACAGAATCAAAAATTTCTCAACGAGACTTAGCAAAAACGCTAATAACTCGCTGGAAACGCAGAATTCCGTGCATTTGAGGACGCATTCATGCGTATTATGTTGTATTGGATAGATTTATGTGAATTGCGATACTTTGAAACTGCTCAGAATGTGGTAATTTGAACTTATTGTAAACTTCATATAACTGCAGATAGCCTCCTGAAAACAGGGAATATGATGTTCTTGTTGATAGATTCATACAAGTTAAGTGAGCGATTATTCTTTGACTTTCAAAAAAACTATTTATTTTATTACAAGTACAGTTTCAGAATTTATTAACAACAATATTAGATGTTAACTACTTAAGATACAAAATGTGACTAACTAATATGTGTTTGGACTTTGGTCTCGCAGAAATGTGGAAACCATGGTGTCATCAAGAATTGCTGGGAAGTTGATACTATAACTCCTCCCTCCTTAGAACTGGGCATCGCCAGGAAGTTTCAGCTCTTGCATAGGGGTTGATTGATTTTGGTCTTGTTGTCCTCGCTTTTCCTGAGATAAGCTGTGAACATGATAACGCCAAGAATTATTAGAATGATGTACAATATTATAACTGAATAATTGGTGTCATCAATGTTGATTTTTTCTTATATGTCTTCATATTTGTTGATAGGAAATTTTAAATCTTCTATGCTGTTGAGCTCGATGATTAATTTTGGGATTTGTGTCTTGTTCAAGTCTATATTGAAGTTTTTAAATATTACAAGCTTGCCAAAAGTTTCCTCTTTCAATTTCAATAATTTATTTCTAAAATTCAGTTGACATTTGTTATTCTTGAGAAGAAATATTCCTTGTAGATTTTTTATTTCATCACTTTTGTTACATGACAGATGAATTATTTCATTTGTTGGGAAGACAAGCAAAAACTGATTGATATCTTCAATTATTTCTATGTGGTTCTTCTTATTGGTGAGTTTTGTATATTGACAATTTCTATTGTTGCCGTAAAATATGATATTTTTCTCGCATGTTTCATTGTTGACTTCGTTCACTTTGTTGACACATTGAAAGTTTATTTCTCTCGTACAAGCTTCACTCAAAGATATCAAGTTACCATCAGCTGATTTCAGAAAGCAATTCTTATCAGGGATAATAGTAATGAATTCGTCACGATATGTGGTTGGGATAGGAACAAGATGATATAATTCAAATTATTTGTCATAATTTATCGGGATCTCTATGAAATAAATAATTCTTTCTGATTCTAACTTACAATTAACATTGATTAATTTCTCAATTTCAGACATGTTCTCTGGAATAGGTTCAAAAGGTAACTCATTATTATAATACTTATAAATATTCTCTAACTCTGATTGAAGATCATTAATTTTGATTATGCTAGGATGCAAGGTATGAAGCTTACAAAATGTTAGCGAATTTTCTATGTCTTGTAACGTATTTAATATCATTGTGTAAAGAATATCAAATTGATTATAAATATCTTGAATAAAAAGTCTATCTATATTATCGGTTTCGCTGATGACAATATGCAATAATTGCTCAATTTTTGATTTCAATTCTAACTCATTATGTCCTATTGTTTAGATAGTTTTATCAAATTTTTCGATAATTTGATTATTCACAGAGTACTGATTTTTCAACTGATTGTTAAATTTCTTCTGGTTATTTTCCAGATGATTCAAAATTTTTGTAAATCTTTTTCCATCTTCTGCGTCCAAATTACCAATTATTGACTTAATTAATGAGCCTAAGCCATCAATTAAACCTCTTTTTTGTCGGTGATTCTGAGGGTGAACATTTATATAATTAAATTTGATACCTATTGAACTTCGAATATAATTTATAATTTTTTCATAATTTTCAAATTGTTTTTCCATGAGTGAATTGTTGGAAATTGTGTTCTGCAAATTGTAGTGCTGTACGTTCAATCTTTCGTATTGTGTAATTATTGGTTGGGAATCATAATAGTGAAGGAAGGTATGTTTTGTCTTTTGTAATTTGGCTGGTCCTAAATTCAATGTCAATAGTCCCGGGTTGTTTTTAATGTCTTCTATTTCTTGTCCAAAGACGTGTGCGAAGTAGAAGCACCTGGAAAGTTAGAATCTTTGTCAATTCTTTTTCTTGGTCTTTCAACATTTCTTAAATGAATTTTAGATTGCTTTTTATCATTCGGTTCTGTTTTAATTTTAGCTGTTTTCAACTTTCTGTTTACTGATTCTACCTCTCCTTTTCTATATTTGGGATTTTTTGTTTTGTTTACTTTCTGTTTATTGTGTACAAATATGGTTTCGGGAATTTCTGGTGTAATTTCACGATTTTCATTTAATTTATTTATTGTATTTGTTTTTCGTAATTGCAAACGTTCATTAATATTTTTATATGCTAATTTAGTTTTTTCCTTATGGTTCTGAACATATTCTTGTGTAATTTGTTTCTCTAGTTCTATTTCTAAAGGTGAATTTGTGTCTAAATGACCATTTATAATTTCAATTGGTTTTAATCCGGTAGAAGTGTGATTTGTATTGTTGTATGCCAACAATGCATACTGAACTTCACTTTCCATTGTTTCGGTCTTGAAATTATCTTGTAAGTTAAATAGTCTTATATGCTCTATGAGCGTAGAACGAAAACGCTCAACTAGTCCGTTGGAATTGGGATGTTGCGAGCTTGTGAAGTGTATGTCGATTTTGTGCAAACTAAGCGTTTCTCGTAAAATGTTATTTTTTAACTCTAATCCGCTATCGCAAATGATTAATTTTGGGATACCGTGATGAGAAAAGAATCGTAATAGCTTATTTGTTATTTCTATCGCATTTGTGGAATTAACTAAATAGGCTTGTGCGTATTTCGAAAAAGCGTCAATTATTGTTAGAAATTTACAATTTTCAAGACTTAAAGTGTCTATATGAATAGTATCGAAAGGCTTGTCTGGAGTTGGTGTTATGTTGTACGTGGGTTTCAATGGATTTTGCTCATACTTTGATTTCAAGCATATTTCACATTGATTAATGTATTCAGTAATTGTTCTTAGTTGATTGGGCCGATAATACAAATTTTTAATTTGGTTATGTGTTTCGTGAATACCACGATGATTGATCTTTCATTCGTGATAGTTCCTAATCGTGTCTGTAATATCATCTTCTTTTTCAATGTCTATTAATTTATCATTGCATTTTGTGAAGTTTATCTCTGAATTTTCAAAGTGTTTTTGTAATACACAACTAAATTTTTCATATACTGGTTGTTCAAAAAATAAATAATATTTTACTCTAGGTACAATATGATCTTTTATGAAATTTAGAGCGTCGTTTTCAAAGTTGTCTTGTGAAAGTTGTACATTAATTCGCATTTTATCCACGTGTAGCTTGGTGATTTTTGGTTGAGAGGGCGAATGTACTACTTCTGTAATAATCAATTGATTTTTTCCTACATTCACACGTGATTTGCTAACTGGTATGCCAATTATAGGATTCTCATGGTTGGAATGAATTGTATTGTCTGAGTGACTCGAGTCGTCGTGTTCTGCTATCATTGACTGAGAATCTTGATTCGGTTGAAAGGTCTCATTGAAATTTTGAATAAATTCGAATAAGTTTTGAGTTCCGGAATCATCAGAATTAACGTTTAATTCAATTCTAGAAAGTGCGTCAGCATTTTTATTCAAAGTACCTTTCTTGTAAGTGATTTCATAGTCGTATTCTTCTAGCTTAAGACGCCAGCGCATTAATTTTAAATTCGGTTCTTTTAACGAAAACAACCACTGTAAGGGTTTTTTATCTGTCACAATTTTGAATTTTCGTCCGAAAAGGTATGACCGGAAGTATTTCGTAGCCCAAGTTATAGCAAGAAGCTCTTTTTCTATAGTTGAGTAGTTTTGTTCCGAGTCATTGAAAGTTCTACTCGCAAGCGATCGGTAAGTCTATGCCTATCGGTCCTTGCGATAGAATTGCTCCTATAGCATAATTGCTTGCGTCTGTAGTAAGAACAAAAGGTTTGGAAAAATCTGGGTACTGTAATATCGGTTCATTAATAAGCAAGTTTTTACACGTATTAAAACATTTAACATATTCGGGGTTCTTAATATTAATTTCTGCATTCTTCTTTAAGCATTTTGTAGAAGGTTTCGTGATTTTTGCGGAATTTTTAATGAACTTACGGTAATAACCGAGTAAGCCTAAAAATCCTTTGATTTGTTTGGTTGTCTTAGGTATTGGATGATTTTTAATTGCTCTAATTTTGTCAGGGTTCGGTTTAACGCCTTCAGGGGTAATGACATGGCCTAAATATGCGACTTCACGTCGGAAAAATTCAGACTTATCAATTTGAATTTTCAAATTCGCTATTCTCAAACTTTCAAATACGGCTCTGAGACTTTCAAGATGTTCTTGAAGACTTGTGCTAAAAATGATCACGTCATCTAAATAAACGAGGCAAATATCATTTGATAAATTACGTAAAACATTGTCCATCACGCGTTGGAAAGTGGCTGGGGAATTTTTTAGCCCAAATGGCATTCTGAGGAACTCGTAATGTCCATTTTTGGTGTTATAAACGCAGTTTTGGAGATATCGTCTCTGTGCATCTCTATCTGATGGAAGCCGGATGCCAAATCGAGTGTAGTGAAATACTGACATCTACCGAGTTTGTCGAGTGATGTATTGATGTTTGGGATTGGATATTTGTCATCGACCGTTTTTTCGTTTAGCTTCCTATAGTCAATTACTATTCTCCATTTTTTCTTGCCCGATGCATCTAATTTCTCAGGTACAATCCACACTGGGGATGACCAAGGGGAATGTGAAGATCTAATAATATTCTGTTTTAACATTTTTTGTATTTGGTCATGAACTTCCTTTCTATGAATTTCGGGATATCTGTATGGCTTAGTGTATACGGGTATTTTGTCTTCAGTACGTATTCGGTGTTTTATTTCGTTGGTGAAGGTCAGGGTTTTGTTTTCTGTATGAAATATGTCAGCGAATTCTTTTATCAGCTGAGAGATTGCTGCTCTCTCTTCTAAGTTCATATGGTCAGTACGAATTAAAGAAATATCAAAGTCATTGTTGGAATTATTTTCATAAAAATTTATATTGTTTATTTCATAATTGTCTGAAAATTCTACTTGAAAGTTGTCAGTCAAATCTGTTACACATTCGTTTTCTGTTGCATTGATAACTGGATAATAAATGATGTTATTTTCTACTTTAGCTATTCCTTCAGGTATTATTAAATTATATTCATTTGTTTCAGGAATGAAGACATCGCCATTGTCAATATTATTCACATGATATTTTGTAACTGTTTCCGAATTAGCTGGAATTTTAACATATTGTGGACGTGTTACAATTCTATGATAATTTATTTTGATTTCACTGATCGGTGTAATAATTTTATCTCTTGTTGAATCTATTATAGCTTCTAGAGTCTTTAAATTGTCTAATCCGAGTAAAATGTCGAAATTATCATATATAATATCATAAGTGGTTAAATTTCACCGGAAAATTTTTTAGATTGTTACGAGAGCTTGTTGCTTAGCAATTTATTGAGTGATATTGACAGAAAAATCACGAGCTGTCAAGTGAGTGATTTTTGATCAATATCACGAAATAAATTGGTAGCAAGCTCTCGCAACAATCTAAAAATTTTGCCAGGTTAAATTTAATCACGAATGGTATTCGGAAGATTATTTTTCCATCCAAATTCATCAATATATCGCAGAGACTCGACTCTGAATCTGCTCATTTTTACATTCAATCTGTCTGTCAGTTTGACAGATGCTGAATCAACGCGGCTGAATATTCTTTGTTTTGTATATATAACCAACAGACAAAATTTCCAAAAAAATTCCACTTGAAAACCGTGTAGGTTGTACCACATGACGTTGAATGGTGCAATTCTATTGGTCGAAATTTGGATGGTGAAAATAATCATGAAAATCAAACAGATGATATTTCAATAAGGCATTTGGTTTCTTGAAAGTCTATGAACACGGCAATATTAAACTAAAATTTTCTATTGATGTTCCATGTGCTGTCGTGATTTTAAAAGGATCGTGAGTTATTTGGTTTTTTAATAATTTATTCGCAATGTCCGGTTCAATGAATGAGCGCGTGCTACCTGTATCTATCAAAGCTTTTAAGTTGTATTCAGGTAAAATTACAAAGGGTAATTCGCTCTGGTTGTAAGTTAAGTTTAAAAGTTCTATTTGATTTCCGAGGCATTTTTCTCTAAAAATAATTCTCATCGTTCTCTTGTTCGTCATGAATGTCCTCTGTTTCTGTTTCTGGTTCATGAACTAAATAATTTTGATCGTCTTCAAATTGTTCGTATTCTGTCATTTCTGTATTGGATAACATGTGTTGTTGTTTGAGATAGAAATTTGAAGGACCTGATTTTGGATTAAAGGTGTTGATCGTACTCACACTCATTGGAGTAGGTCTAGGAGTAAATGATTGTTTTGTACTCGTACTCATTGGAGTAGGGGTTTTGATTTTCTTATTGGGATAAGATTTGAATGCGTTGTAATCTGTTTGATTATTATTTTGTTTGAATGGTGGAGGTCGGTAAATCAATTGTGGTGTCTGTGTTTGCGGCAAATGTGTGGGTGTATTTTTATATTGTCGCATCATATTGTGAGATGTTTGAATTGGTGTATATTTTTGTTTCTGATGATGTTTTTGAAACGTTTTAGGTTGACATTCTAACTGGAATTCATTTGTGGGCATGCCAAGCGCAGAATTCAAGTCTGCTGGATTTTTTGTTCGTAGCAAAGTTCCTAAAGGTTCTTTCAAGCCACGTGAAAGTATTCTTACTGCATATGTTTGGAAGTAAGCTATTAACATATTTTTTTCATTCGGATCTTTTAAATGATCCGTAATGTATGAGGTTTGTAAGTTCAATAATTCTTGTACTTTGTGCAGGAATGCAAACGCAGATACATTTGTTTGTTTCAATTCTGACATTTCTATATTTAATGTGAAACAATCGCGTTTGTCAGCATAAGTATTTAATAAAGCTTGTTTCAAGCTTCTCCAATCAGGAATTGTGCAACTAGCTATATTTACTGCAGCTTCGCCTCTAATTTTCGCTAAGGTACTCGACATAAGCCATTCATTTTGGAAGTCTAATGGGTCTGCTACTACATAAAATTTGTTTACAAGTTTTTCGCAAATTTCAATGAAACGTGAAAGTAATTTTGTATCACCGTTAAACTCCGGGATCATTTCTAAGTATTCGCGTTTCAAAGTTGAAGTAGCCATTTCTTGTAGATTTAAGTTGCTTATTTCTTGGGAAAGGATTTCAAAAATTGAATTGTTGTGGGGATTGGGATCAAGGATTGAGTCACAGGAATGGGTTGATTCTGTATCTGAACTATTTTCTGAATCTGAACTATTTTCTGAATCTGAAGTAATTGGTGTAAGTGACATTCGTGTACTTACAGTATATCTTTCAACGTGTGGTCCATGTGTTCCTTGGTCGTATTCTTCGATCTGGAACTGAACGTTGTCGTGTAGCTCTGTGTACTTCAGGGCCTGGTGACTTCTCGATGTTGCGATGCTCGCTCGCGGTTTTGGAAAGTCTCTTTGACGGTTCACGGACACTTGTTCGATATCTAATAAGTCGTAGAAACGAAACGAAAAATGATTTCTAGATCTTGTCTAGATATCCGACCCGACTGCGCCAGCTAAGTTAACGATTATTCGTTGACTTTAAAAAAAACTATTCATTTTATTACAAGTACAGTTTCAGAATTATATAACAACAATATTGGATGATAACTACTCAAGATACAGAATGTGACTAACTAATATGTTTTACAAAGTTCATAAGGTTGACACCTTACACGCTTACACATGTTTGGACTTTGAACTCGCAGAAATGTGGAAACCATGGTGTCATCAAGAATTGCTGGGAAGTTGTTACTATAACTTACATATTATTAGGTCTTGAATTGGAATGTGGACTTTCTGATTGTGAAATTCTGCGCGTGATTTTAACTCATTCCAAAGCTTGTAAAACTGCAAATAGCACACTGAAAACACGAAATATGATGTATTTAGTGCTAGATTCTGACATATAACGCATTTTTGGAACAAAATCTTGCTTCTGAGCAGATTTACAGAATCAAAAATTTCCAAACGAGACTCAGACAAAACGTTGATAACTCGCTAGAAATGCAGAATTGTGGGCATTTGTGGACAAAGTCATGCGTATTATGTTGTATTGGATAGATTTTTGTGATTTGCGATACTTTGGAACTGCTCAGAATGTGGTAATTTTGACTTATTTCAAACTTCATATAACTGCAGATAGCGCTCTTAAAACACACGGTATAATGTTTTTGTCTATAGATTTATACGTATTATGAAGTCTCGAATAGGAATATGAACTCTTTGATTGTGAATATTTGCGCGGAAAAGCGTGATTTCGACTTTTTCCAAAGTTTGTCAAACTGCAAAAAGCATTCGAAAAACACGAAATATGATGTATTTGGTGCTAGATTCTGCCATATAAAGCATTTTTGAAGCGAAATCAAGCTTCTGAGCAGATTTACAGAATCATAAATTTCTCTACGAGACTCAGAAAAAACGCTGATAACTAGCTGGAAACGCAAGATTTTGTACATTTGGGGAATGTTTCATGCGTATTATGTTGTATTGGACAGATTTATGTGATTTGCCATACTTTTAACTGCCCAGAATGTGGTGATTTTGACTTATTTCGAACTTCATATAACAGCAGATAGCGCTCTGGAAACACGAAATATGATGTTTTTGTCGATAGATTTATACATATTATGAGGTCCTGAATAGGAATTTGAACTTTTTGATTGTGGATATTTGCGCGGATAAGTGTGATTTCGACTTATTCCAAAGTACTTAAAACTGCGAAAAGCACTCCAAAAACACGAAATATGATGTATTTAGTTCTAGATTCTGCTAAATAACGCATTTTTGAAACAAAATCTTGCTTCTGAGCGGATTTACAGAATCAAAAATCTCCCAACGAGACTCAGAAAAAACGCTGATAACTCGCTGGAAACGCAAAATTTTGTGCATTTAAGGAGGAATTCATGCGTATTATGTTGTATTAGATAGATTTATGTGATTTGCGATACTTTGGAACTGCTTAGAATGTGGTAATTCTGACTTATTTCAAACTTCTTATAACTGAAGATGGCGCTCTGGAAACACGAAATATGATGTTTTTGTCGATAGATTCATACATATCAGGAAGTCCTGAATGGGAATATGAACTTTTTGATTGTGGAAATCTGCGCGGAAAAGCGTGATTTCGACTTATTTCAGAGTTTATAAAACTGCAAGTAGAATTGCTTCTGAGCAGATTTACAGAATCAAAAATCTCTCAACGAGACTCGGGAAAAACGCTTATTACTTGCTGGAAACGCAGAATTCAGCGCATTTGAGGACGGATTCATGCTTCTTATGTTGTATTGGATAGATTTATGTGATTTGCGATACTTTGAAACTGATCAGAATGTGATAATTTTGACTTATATCAAACTCCATATAACTGCAGATAGCGCTCCGAAAGCACGGAATATGATGTTTTTCTTGATAGATTCATACATATTATAAGGTCCTAAATAGGAATATGTACTTTTTGATTGTGAAAATCTGCGCGGTTGGCGTTAATTTGACTTATTCAAAAGTTTGTAAAACTGCGAATAGCACTCCAAAAACAAGAAATATGATGTATTTGTTGTTAGATTCTGCCATATAACGCATTTTTGGAAAAAAATCTTGCTTCTGAGCTGACTTACAGAATCAAAAATTTCTCAACGAGATTTTAAAAAAACTCTGTTAATTTGCTGAAAATGCAAAATTTTGTGCATTTGAGGACGGATCCATGCGTATTATGTTATATTGGATAGATTTATGTGATTTGCGATACTTTGAAACTGCTTAGAATGTGGTAATTTTGACTTATTTCAAACTTCAAATAACTGCAGAAAGCGCTCTGAAAACACAATATATGTAGTTTTTGTCGATAGATTTATACATATTATGAGGTCCTGAATAAGAATATGGACTCTTTAATTGTAAAGATTCGCGCGAAGAAGCGTGATTCCGACTCTTTTTAAAGTTTGTAAAACTGCAAATAGCACTCTAAAAACACAAAATATGATGTATTTGGTGCTAGATTCTGCCATATAACTCCTTTTTGAAAACAAAATCTTGCCTCTAAGCAGATTTACAAAATCAAAAATTTCTCAACGAGACTCAGAGAAAACGCTAATACTTTGCTGGAATTGCAAAATTCTGTGCATTTAAGGACGAATTTATGCGTATTATGTTGTATTGGATAGATTTATGTGATTTGCGATACTTTGAAATCGACTTATTCCAAACTTCATAGCGCTCTGTAAACACGATATATGATGTTTTTGTCGAAAGATTCATACAAGGTCCTGAATAGGAATACGAACTTTGTGATTATGAAAATCTGCACGGAAAAACGTGAATTCGACTTATTCCAAGGTTTGTAAAACAGCGAATAGCACTCTAAAGACAAGAAATATGATGTATTTGGTGCCAGTTTCTGCCATATAATGCATTTTTCAAGCAGAATCTTGCTTCTGAGTAGATTTACGGAATCAGAAATTTCTCATCGACACTTAGGAAAAACGCTGATAACTTGCTGGAAACGCATAATTTTGTGCATTGGAGGACGGATTCATGCGTACTATGTTGTATTTGATAGATTCATGTGATTCGCGATACTTTGAATCTGCTCAGAATGTGGTAATTATGACTTATTTCAAACTTCATTTAACTGCAGATAGCGCTCTGAAAACACGAGATTTGATGTTTTTGTCGATAGATTCATACATATTATGAGGTCCGGAATAGCAATATGAACTTTTTGATTGTGAAAATCTGCGCGGAAAAGCGTGATTCCAAATTATTCAAAAGTTTGAAAAACTGCGAATAGCACTCTAAAAACACGAAATATGATGTATTCGGTGCTAGATTCTGCCATATAACGCATTTTTGAAGCAAAATCTTGCTCCTGAGCAGATTTACAGAATCAAAAATTTCTCAACGAGATCCAGAAGAAACGCTGATAACTCGCTGGAACCGCAAAATTTCGTGCACTTAAAGACGGATTTATGCGTATTTTGTTGTATTGGATAGATTTTTGTGATTTGCGATACTTTGAAACTGCTCAGAACGGGGTAATATCGACTTATTCCAATCTTCATATAACTGCAGATGGCGCTCTGGAAACACGAAATATGATGCTTTTGTCGATAGATTCATACATATCAGGAAGTCCAGAATGGGAATATGAACTTTTTGATTGTGAAAATCTGCGCGTAAAAGCGTGATTTCGACTTATCCCGAAGTTTGTGAAACTGCAAATAGCACTCTAAAAACACAAAATATGATGTATTTAGTGCTGAATTCTGCCATATAACGCATTTTTGAAACAAAATCTTGCTTCTGAGCAGATTTACAGAATCAAAAATGTCCCAAGACTCAGAAAAACGCTGATAACTTGCTGGAAACGCAGAATTTAGTGCATTCAGCTAAGGATTCATGCGTATTATGTTGTATTGGATAGATTTATGTGATTTGCGATACTTCAAAACTGCCCAGAATGTGGTTATTTTGACCTATTTCAAACTTCATATAACTGCAGATAGCGCTCTGAAAACACAAATAATGATGTTTTTGTTGATAGATTTATACATAATATGAGGTCCTGAATAAGAATATGAACTTTGTAATTGTGAAAATCTGCGCGGAAAAGCGTAATTTCGACTTATTCCAAGGTTTGCAAAACTGCGAAAAGAACTCTAAAAACATGAAATATGATCTATTTGGTGCTAGATTCTGTCATATAACGCATTTTTGAAGCAAAATCTTGCATCTGAGCAGATTTACAGAATCAAAAATTTCTCAACGAGACTCAGAAAAAACGCTGATAACTCGCTGGAAACGCAAAATTTTGTACATTTGAGGACGCATTCATGCGTTTTATGATGTATTGGATAGATTCATTTGATTTGCGATACTTTGAAACTGCTCAGAATGTGGTGATTTTGACTTATCTCAAACATCTTATTACTGCAGATAGCGCTCTGAAAACATAAAATATGATGTTTTTGTCGATAGATTCCAACATATTATGAGGTCCTGAGTAGGAATATGAACTTTTCGATTATGAGAATCTGCGCGGAAAAGCTTAATCTCGACGTATTCCAAAGTTTGTGAATCTGCAAATAGCACTCTAAAAACACAAAATATTATGTGATTGGTGCAAGATTCTGCCATGTAACTTATTTTTGGAACAAAATCTTGATTCTGAGCGGATTTACAGAATCAAATATCTCTCTTCGAGACCCAGCAAGAACTTGCTGGAAACGCAGAATCTCGTGCATTCGAGGGAAGATTCATGCGTATTATGTCGTATTGGATAGATTTATGTGATTTGGGATACATTGAAACTGCTCAGAGTGTGGTAATTATGACTTATTTCTAACTTCATATAACTGCAGATAGCGCTCTGAAAACACAAAATATGATGTTTTTGTGGATAGATTCATACATATTATGAGGTCCTAAATAGGAATATGGACTTTTTGATTGTGAAAATCTGCGCGGGAAAGCGTGATTTCGACTTATTCCAAAGTTTGTAAAACTGCAAATAGCACTCTGAAAACACGGAATATGATGTTTTTATCGTTAGATTCATACATATTATGAGGTCCTGAATAAGAATATGAACTTTTTAATTGTGAAAATTTGCGCGGAAAAGCGTGATTTCGACTTAACTCAAAGTTTGTAAAACTGCAAATAGCACTCTTAAAACACGAAATAATATGTATTTGGTGCTAGATTCTGCCATATAACGCATTCTAGAACAGAATCTCACTTCTGAGCAGATTAACAGAATAAAAAATTTCTCAACGAGACTCAGAAAAAACGCTGATAACTCGCTGGAAACGCAGAATCTCGTGCATTTGAGGACGAACTAATGCGTATCATGTTGTATTGGATAGATTTATGTGATTTGCGATACTTGGAAACTGTTCAGAATGTGGTGATTTGGACTTATTTCAAACCTTATATAACTGCAGATAGCGCTCTGAAAACACGGAATATGATGTTTTTATCGATGGATTCATACATGTTATGAGGTCCTGAATAGGAATATGAACTCTTTGATTGTGAAAATCTGCGCGGAAAAGCGTGATTTCGACTCATTTCAAAGTTTGTAAAGCTGCGGATAGCACTCTAAAAACACGGAACATGAAGTATTTGGTGTGAGATTCTACCTTATAACGCATTTTTGTAGCAAAATCTCGCCTCTGAGCCGATTTACACAATCAGAAATTTCTCAACGAGGCTCAGAAAAAAACGCTCATAACTCGCTAGAAACGCAGTATTCTGTGCATTCGCGGTCGGATTAGTGCGTATTATGTTGTATTAGATAGATTTATGTGATCTACGATACTTTGAAACTGCTCAGAATGTAGTAATTTTGACTCATTCCAAACTTCATATAACTGCAGATAGCGCTCTAAAAACACGAAATATGATATTTTTGCCGATAGATCCATATATATCATAAGATCCTGAATAGGATTATGAACTTTTTGATTGTTAAAATCTGCGCGGTGAAGCGTGATTTCGAGATATTCCGAAGTTTGTAAAACTGCGAATTGACCTTCGAAAACACGAAATATAATGTATTTGGTGTTGGATTCTGCCATATAACGCATTTTTGTAGCAAAACCTAGCTCCTAAGCCGATTTCCACAATCAGAAATTTCTCAACAAGGCTCAGAAAAGACGCTGATAACTCGCTAGAAACGCAAAATTTGTTCATCTGAGGACGGATTCATGCGTTTCATTTTGTATTGGATAGATTCATGTGTTCTGCGATCATTTGAAACTGGTCAGAATTTAGTAGTTTTGACTATTTCAAACTTCATATGACTGCAGATAGCGCTATGAAAACACAAAATATCATGTTTTTGCCGATAGATTCATACATATTATGAGGTTCTGAATTGAATTATAAACTTTTTGGTTGTGAAAATTTGCGGGGAAAAGCGTGATTTCGACTTATTCCAAAGTTTGTAAAACTGCAAATAGCACTCTAAAAACACGGAATATGATGTATTTAGTGTTAGATTCTGCCGTATAACGCAAAATCTCGCTTCTGAGCCGATTTTAACACTCAAAAATTTCCTAACAAGACTCAGGAAAAACGTTGATAACTTGCTAGAAACGCAAAATTTTGTGCATTTGATGGCGGATTCATGAGTATTATGTTGTATTGGATAGATTTATGTGATTTGAGATACTTTGAAACTGCTCAGAATGTAGTAATTTTGGCTTATTTCAAACTTCATATAACTGCAGATAGCGCTCTGGAAACACAAAATATGTTATTCCTGTCGACAGATTCATACATTGTTACGTTCAATTTTTGATTCCAGTTTAATATATTATTTTGTTCTATTTAGTAGTCGCTTCAATCCTGAAAATATAGATTTAGTATAACTTAGTTTGATTTATAATTTTTTTTATTACTTACATTTTATTTTAAATAGTTTGCCTTAGATTTCGAGGTTAGTTTCAATCAATAAACATGTATTTTTGTTTTGACTGTAAATTCATCGCGCGGATTTTCTGCGAACGTCGCAGGCGCTTGCGCGGTAACGACAGTGCCTAGAGAATGTTTGAATTCATTTCGTTCCCGCTCAATTCTTCCTGCTCCTTTCTCTCCTACTTTCTTCTTACCTTGTCGATACTTAAGTCACTTCCCGCAAGGTTTATCTGTCTCCTCCCTTCTATTTATTTAGCGTCAGCCAATCGAGTAGTTTTTTTTTGGTTTTAATGAAAAACGGTTTTTTCTTAATTGAGTCCGGTCGTCCGGAATTGAATTAAGTGAGGTCGTCAGTCTACAGTTGGTCTTCAACTACCAAAGTACATTTTGTCCATTAAAATTTTTAAGAATCGCTTTTTGTATATTGCCTTGCGCAATCCTCTAGGAGGGATAAAAAACTAGCTTTTCTTAGCTTCGCGGAACATTTTTGGCACTTGGTGCAGTTTTGTGTTGTTCCGCAAGCATCTCCATTGTTGGAGGATTATTGAAATTTTGTGTACGACATCGCTTTCTTTGCGCCGACCATCTGCGTGCGTAGTTGAACTACTTTGACCAACATCTCGGCTATGGAGTGTCTAATACCACCTAGGCACCCTTTTATCCAACCTTTGACCCTGGTGTGACGTCATCAGATTTCCTGAGCCAGTCCGGACCGGGAAATATCTGTTTGAGGCGTCCATCTTGCTGTGACAGACCAATAGAGATCAACGAGCTCCAGCAACCAACCGGAAGTGACAGCTAAGTGGCATTACGTTCGTGGTTTTGTTTTTTTTTTCTCTTATTCGGACTGCCGATATTTTTACCTTAATTTTACTTATTCACTTTGGGTGGCTAAGCCGCCCTACACGGCTGAATCTAATTTACTTTTGTTTACTGTTTTTTTTTGCGTGGTCATTTGGACCACGCTGTTATTTTGTAAATTTATCCACGTCCTCTGCGCCGACGTGGACGGCCAAACAGCTCGAGGACGAACGTAACCTTGCCATCATCAACTTCGTTATCTCTCATCTAGGTGTTGATCAGCGCCCATACCTACAAGTTTCGATATTTGACGTGACATTTTTAGGATTGCTTGATTCGGGAGCAACACGTTCAATCATAGGTATGGACGGCTGGAAAATTTTAAAAAACATGGATTTCAAAGTTGATTTAACGGACGCGCCCATTTGTATGGTTGCTGATGGTAAGAAGTGCGCAAGTCTGGGGGCTGTTACATTACCTGTTTTGTTAATGGATCAGCTGAAGCTGATCTCGTTTTTAGTAGTTCCGGAGGTGACATCTTCACTGATTCTCGGAACAGACTTCTGGCGAGCCATGGGCATCGTTCCTGATCTTCGGAACGATGTCTGGAATTTTTCGGCTCTTTCAGCGCTCACGACTCCCGAGGACGTCCTATCTTCATTGACGGACAAACAACAGGGCGAGCTCGATTTTTTTCTTGAGCAGGCGTGGAATCAGATGCAGAGCGGCATAGGTTGCACGACGTTGGTCAAGCACAAGATAGTAGCGAAGGCAGAGCCTATTAAACAGCGCTACTACCCAGTATCGCCAGCAATGCGAAAGCCTATTAACGCCGAATTGGATGAGATTTTGAGGGAGAATATTGTGGAGCCATCTTCAAGTCCCTGGGCCTCAACTATTTTATTGGTACCTAAAAAGGATGAAAAGTTTAGATTCTGCGTGGACTATCGCAAACTGAATAAGGCCACAAAAAAAAAGCGTACCCCATTCCTTTTGTCTCCAGCATCTTGGATAGGCTCAGAGGGGCCAAGTATTTGAGCTCCCTCGACATCAAATCGGCATACTGGCAGATACCTGTGGAGGAAAGCAGTCGCGAGCTCACGGCATTCACAGTCCCTGGTCGTGGACTCTTCCAGTTTAGAAGAATGCCGTTCGGCTTGACCAACGCACCGGCAACATGGCAGCGTCTGATTGACCGAGTTTTAGGGCCTGAGCTCAAGCCCTATGTGTTTGTCTACCTCGATGACGTGGTAGTGGTGTCGGAGAGCTTCGAGAAGCACCTGGAGATTTCAAAACTCATCTTCGACAGAGTTCACGCTGCGGGATTGACACTTAGTCGAGATAAGTGACAGTTTTGTCGTCCCGAGCTGAGGTATTTGGGATATGTTGTGGATCGCCAAGGACTGAGGGTTGATCCAGATAAGGTCAGTGCAATTTTAAACATACCTGCACCCACTTGTGTATCAGAAGTTCGCAGCTTCCTGTGGATGGCATCGTGGTACCGACGATTTGTCCAGAACTTTTCGACAGTAAGTGCCCCTCTGACTGGTTTGTTGAAGCTTGGACGGAAGTGGGAATGGACAGTCGAGTGTCAGGCGGCTTTTCAGAGGCTGAAAGAGTGCCTAGTAACTGCTCCTATTCTCATTTGCCCAGATTTTTCTAGACCCTTTATTGTTCAGACCGATGCCAGTGGATTTGGGCTTGGAGCGGTGCTCTCACAAACGTTTGAGGATGATAAGCGTGTTATTTGTTTTCTCAGTCGTTCCCTAAACAAAAATGAGCGAAACCATACCACTACTGAGAGGGAATGCCTAGACGTCGTTTGGGCTTTGGAGCGACTTCGCTCATACTTGGAAGGAACACGCTTCACCGTTGTGACAGACCATCACTCCATGGTATGGCTGAACAATTTAAAGGATCCTTCAGGTCGCTTGTGTCGTTGGGCAGTAAAGCTTCAACAGCACGACTTCGAGATCGTGCACCGGAAGGGTAAGGAGCACGTAGTGCCGGACTGTCTGTCTCGCTCGGTACCACTTGTGGATAGTCTTCATGTCTCCCCAGTGCAACCTGATAGTTCTGACCTCTGGTATCAACGGATGAAGGATCGTGTGCTTCAGCATCCGCGGAAGTATTCGTCTTGGCGTATTCACAACGGGGATCTTTTTAAATACGTGAGGGACTCTGCCGAGTTGGTTGACGAAGCAGAGCAATGGAAGCGTGTGGTTCCTCGGGATCAGCGGACAGCAATTCTACGTCTTGGTCATGATGCTCCAACTTCTGGGCATCCTGGAGTGAACAAGACGTACAACAAGCTCAAGCAACAGCATAACTGGCCAAAGATGAAAAATGATGTCGCTACGTATGTCCGAAGGTGTGTGGTGTGCTTAGAGTCAAAGGTAGAGCAGAAGCGTCCCCTAGGTCTGATGGGAACGCGACCGAGGGTGTACAGACCGTTTCAAATGGTTAGTGTCGACATTATGGGACCGCTTCCACTCACCACCAAGCAGAATCGGTCTATTTTGGTGGTGTGTGATTACTTTAGTAAGTTTGTCGTCACGTTCCCCATCCGTACTGCCACCGCTCAGGCTGCAGTGCGCCACGTCGAGAATGACGTATTTTTGATGTTCGGCGTCCCACAATTTCTAATCTGCGACAACGGCGTACAGTTCCGAAGCGGCGAGTTTAGAGGCATGTGCGAGAAGTACGGTGTGAACATCCGGTTCAACGCACTTTACCATCCTCAAAACAATCCCACTGAAAGAGTAAATCGAGTAGTTAAAACCATGCTGTCAGCGTATGTTAAAGATAATCAGAAGCTTTGGGATGCTTACTTACCATCAGTCAGCTGTGCGGTACGCACTTTGGTTCATGAGGTCACAGGGTTCACACCGTACTTCATCAATTTTGGACGAGAGCATGTTATCTGTGGAGAAGATTATGCTGTGAATGGTGTAGATGCCGAAGGTGACGTCCACTTTGATCGCGAGGACGTGCCACAAGAGAAGCCGGCGAAATTCTTAAAAGTCTTCTCCGAGGTTCGTAAACGCTTGGATCATGCCCAGAACCAGGCCAGAGAGCGTTATAAATTGCGCCGCAGACCAGTGGCCTATCACGCAGGTGAGATAGTCTGGCGACGTAATTTCAAGCTCTCCAACGCGGCAGAAAGCTTTGCAAGTAAGCTTGCAGCAAAGTTCATCGGGCCGTTTAAGATAAAGAGGATCTTTTCTACAACTGTTCATGAGCTTGAGGATTTGGAAGGCAAAAGTGCAGGTACCTGGCATGTTAAGGATTTAAAACATGGACCAGCTGATGAAAACCCTGCTATTCAACTTGACGACGTCTCGGTGACATTGACCTAAAAATGTGAGTTCCTTTTATTTTCATTCCTTTTTCTTCTTCATCATTGTCATACCTCGCGAATGTCTGTGTGAGCAATTGAGATTAAATTAGTAGAGATTTGATCTCACGGAAGTAGGAGGGGGATTTGTTACGTTCAATTTTTGATTCCAGTTTAATATATTATTTTGTTTTATTTAGTAGTCGCTTCAATCCTGAAAATATAGATTTAGTATAACTTAGTTTGATTTATAATTTTTTTTATTACTTACATTTTATTTTAAATAGTTTGCCTTAGATTTCGAGGTTAGTTTTAATCAATAAACATGTATTTTTGTTTTGACTGTAAATTCATCGCGCGGATCTTCTGCGAACGTCGCAGGCGCTTGCGCGGTAACGACAGTGTCTAGAGAATGTTTGAATTCATTTCGTTCCCGCTCAATTCGTCCTGCCCCTTTCTCTCCTACTATCTTCTTACCTTGTCGATACTTAAGTCACTTCCCGCAAGGTTTATCTGTCTCCTCCCTTCTATTTATTTAGCGTCAGCCAATCGGGTAGTTTTTTTTTGGTTTTAATGAGAAACGGTTTTTTCTTAATTAAGTCCGGTCGTCCGGAATTGACTTAAGTGAGGTCGTCAGTCTACAGTTGGTCTTCAACTACCAAAGTACATTTTGTCCATAAAAATTTTTAAGAATCGCTTTTTGTATATTGCCTTGCGCAATCCTCTAGGAGGGATAAAAAACTAGCTTTTCTTAGCTTCGCGGAACATTTTTGGCACTTGGTGCAGTTTTGTGTTGTTCCGCAAGCATCTCCATTGTTGGAGGATTATTGAAATTTTGTGTACGACATTGCTTTCTTTGCGCCGACCATCTGCGTGCGTAGTTGAACTACTTTGACCAACATCTCGGCTACGGAGTGCCTAATACCACCTAGGCACCCTTTTATCCAACCTTTGACCCTGGTGTGACGTCACCAGATTTCCTAAGCCAGTCCGGATCGGGAAATATCTGTTTGAGGCGTCCATCTTGGTGTGACAGACCAATAGAGGTCAACGAGCTCCAGCAACCAACCGGAAGTGACAGCTAAGTGGCATTACGTTCGTGGTTTTGTTTTTTTTTCTCTTATTCGGACTGCCGATATTTTTACCTTAATTTTACTTATTCACTTTGGGTGGCTTAACCGCCCTACACGGCTGAATCTAATTTACTTTTGTTTACTGCTTTTTTTGCGTGGTCATTTGGACCACACTGTTATTTTGTAAATTGTATAGGGTCAGTCGACGAAGTAGTTTGTTTTCTTTTTTTTCACGCTTATGTGGTATACTTCGCTGTGAACTCGATTCGATCGAAGAAGGGCCAAATTTATTGTTGTTGTTATTTTTTTGGTATACTCATAGACGTACGCGCGAGTTGCTCCGCATTTTCATTTACTTTTTTTGGTACCTTTTTGTACAACATCGAGGGCTCTAACCTAACTTATTTACATTTATTTATTTGATTTTTGCGCTACTTAGGCGTAAGGCATTGTAAGGCCTACTATTTACGTTCATTTATTTGTTTTTTTGCGTTATTTAGGCGCGTAATTTGGAATAGTTCATTTCAATTACTTTATATTCATTTATTTTCATTTGGCACTACTAGGTAGTCCAGTCAAAATAGCTCGAAAAATGGGGGTACCCTTGCATTAATTCCCAAGAAGCTGAAAATTGGCATGAACGTTGAGGACACCATTATAATCAAGTTGTGAAAAGTCCCCATTGATCACGTGTGTGCAAAAAATTTTATGCGAGGTCAAAGCTCGCAAAAATAGGTTTTTTAGATTTTTCAGCGGAACGGTTGGTATTATGATGAAAATAGTTCAGAAGAAAATTGTAGATGTTTCAATTCTCTACAAAAATGGTCTTCACGCGTTATTTCTGTGACCCACCTTTTCTGAGAAAAAGTCATTCTGAAGTGAAATTCTTTATGATATGCATGACTACGTTGCCTATATACATTATGGACGGATAATATGAGTGAAACTATCAGTCTGCGTGACCAATACATCAATATTGAATGATAATTCTGGAAATATGAAATGAGAAGAAATCCAGTTTCTCATTTTTTATGATCATGTGGCCTTGAGCAACAATTGTCTAATGATTTGTTGTCAACGTAGTTATTGCAATTATTCTTAATTTAAGCTTGTGCTGTATTCAGTTTTTGAAAAATGTCGCAAATTTGCTTCGTTTGCAATGAGCCTCTGAATGCAAGTGAATTTGTTACTGTTGATCGTGGCATGAAGACGTTAATTGACGCGAGTGTTGAGAGAGGTGATGAATTTACTCACTACCTAAAAGACCAAAAATCAGTGAAAATTCATGTGCAGTGTCGTAAAAACTACACTCGGAAGAGTACTGTTGCTGCAGTGAAAAGACAACTTGAAGAGGAACAAGCTAGTACTTCTAATATAAGTCCTCCTCGTACTAGAGCACGCGTAAGTGAATCAGCTTTCTGCCTTAAAAATTGTTGTTTTTTTTGCGGCGATGAATTAAATGAAGAATATGAGAAAAAACGAGCACTGAAATTTCGGCGTAGAATTTGTAACGTCACTACACTTTCATTCAAAGAATCAGTTCTCAAAGTAGCTCAGTCTCGTTCTGATAACACAGCAAAGACTATTGTTTCTCGCATCGGGTTCGAGCATGATTTAGTTGCTGCTGAGGCCAGGTATCATAATGACTGTTATGTATCCTTTTTGAAACCGACCATTGGAAGTAAAGCCGGCCGTCCTCGAGATGAAGCATTGAATCTCGCCATGGGAGAAATTTTTACATACATCGAAAATAGTGATGATTGTCAATTTACATTGGAAGAATTGAAAAGTGTATGTGAAAATTTAAATGTAGATAACAGAACTATCAAACTACGATTGAAATTGAATTATGGTGATAAAATTATAATAACTGAAAAACCGGGACAATTGACATTTATATGTTTCATTGATAATTATCATAATATCATGAACCAAGCTTGGGGTGAAAAAAAAAAATTAATGATAAAGAAGAGCGATTCAAGATCTTGGAAGCTGCAGCAGCAATCATTCGGGAAGATATTCAATCAGTAGTCATTGATAATTCTTATTACCCCCCACCAGGTCGTATGTTTGAAGATATTAACAGTGAAATTCCAGAGTCACTGACTTTTTTTTTGGAACACATTTTTGTGGAAAATAAACGATTCAATTTAGAGCATTTAAAATTAGTCTGTACTAGCATTAGTCATAGTATTATGACTGCTGTTCGGCCTCGGACTTTCAAGTCCAAGCTACAATTGGGTCTCGCAGTTTTTTTTCATCGACGGTTCGCCTCAAAACGTCTCATACAAATTTTCTCGTCTTTTGGTATGTGCGCATCTTATTATGAAACTATGATGTACCAGGCAGCAACAGTTTTTCATCGTCCTCCTCATATCTTATCACCAGAAACTGGCACATTTATCCAATATGTGGCAGACAATGCTGATATAAATGTTAATACACTCGACGGTAATAATACGCTTCACATCATGGGTATTATCCAAATTGTTACTCCAACAAGTTCAGTTTCACTTGAAGAGCCTATACCACGAATAAAAGAAATTCTTTCAGCAAAAGATTTTGCCGCAAAAGCTCATGTTCCAATACAGGTTTATCAAAATAATGGCGTAATAGGTTACAGTAAAATCAGAGTTGTTGATTTTGACTATGAAAATGATACAATATTATCTTTACTCAAAAAAGTCGACGTGTTATGGTTCTATGGCAAATGGAAAAATTTATCGTTACCTGGTTGGAATGGTTACATTGAGCACTTGACAAAAAATTGTATGAATTTTTCAAAATCTAAAATTTCGTTTTTACCTTTTATTCATCAGCCTGCTAGCAACTATAGTACTATATACACGACTTTACTCTGTGCATTGGAGAATGCAAAACGTTACCGTCACGAGGTATGCGTTGTTACTTTTGATCAACCTCTGTATTCAAAAGCTCGAGAAATTGTATCAGCTGCACCTGAAGGATCTGAATTATCGAAGATAATAATCAGGTTGGGAGGATTTCATATGCTCATGTCGTTTTTTGGAACAATAGGTTACATCATGCAAGGAAGCGGCATAAAAGAAGTACTTTCTTTGATTTATGCTCCAAAGTCATTGGAAAAAATGTTCAATGGCCATGCTTATGCGAGAGCTGTCCGAGCTCATACATTACTTCAACTTTCTCTAGCAATCATAATATCTAAAGAGCTTGTTCTTGATGACAACATAGATGTAGATCTTATCATCACTATTGAAAATGCATTGAATAACACTATTTCTTATGATGATATAGAAAATGACGATAAGACATCTAAAGAATTGCTTCATCAGTTTAATCAAAAGCTGGGAGAATATGAGGAACGTGGACCTACGGCTAAACTATGGATACAATATTTTCACATGGTGTCAATTGCAAAAGAGTTTATAAGAGCCGAACGTATGGGAGATTGGCAAGCACACTTGAACATTGTTAAAGAAATGCTTCCTTATTTTCACGCATCAGGACATTTTCCTTACGCTAAGTCTGCGCACTTATATCTACAAGACATGCTTAAATTGAATGAGTCTATGAATCCTAGTGTTTACCAACGATTTACGGGAGGATTTTTCACGGTAAGACGTTCTAACAAATCAAGCTGTGGAACTTCTACGGATATGGTAATAGAACAGTCAATGATGAAATCTATGAAGACAGATGGAGGTGTCGCTCGAGGTAGAAGTACTAAAGAGAGTGTCATCAGCAAATGGGTTTATAGTATGCATGCGATGAATACTGTTTGTGAAGCATTGGAAGATCTCGCGAATGTAAAAATGGATACAACAGATCAGCATGTTGATGCAAGCGACTCACGAGTGAAGAAAGATGTTGAGGATGTACAAAAACTTCTAGAATGGTTTTCATCACATAATCCTTTTCCAGAGGTTGACAAAATTCTATCTATTGCTAGTGGAATCGTTGGTGATGATAAAATTAACTGCCATAAAGCTCGCGAAGTTGGGATTTCCACCATGTCTAAACTGAGAGGACTGACATTCGATAATATTAAACTCAAACGTGCTGATAAAGTAATTCCTCTTTTAGCTATGGGTAGTACTATGAAAGTTCATAATGAGAAAGTAGCTATTGACCCTGTGTTATTATTTCAGCGCATGAGTATAACTACAGCATTTGACGATAAAATTGAAAAATGTTTCGAATATGAATTGGCTCCCTACCCGTTAGCCTTATTCGATGAGCTTGGGATGCGAAAATCACAAAAATCAGCCATTTACGATTGTTTTGAAAAAGTGAACATTGATATTGACAACGTGAATGCTACGTATACTATCGATGGAGGATATTTACTGCACCGTGTAGTCTGGAATCGAGAAGACACATTCAGCAACATCTCAGATAAATATGTTCAGTATATATGCAGACATTTTGGTCAAAGAGTAACCGTAGTATTTGATGGTTATACCGATTCTACAAGAAATATTAAAGCCGCAGAACAACGTCGCCGTATGGCAAAAACATCAGCATCTTCTAATATACTCTTTGACCAATTCATGACAGTCCCAACTAGCCAACAACAATTTCTATCAAACATTCATAATAAGTCTCGGTTGATTACAATGCTAAAAGAAAAATTTATCACAGAACATATTTTAGTCAAGCAAGCTGACAATGACGCTGATGTACTCATCATAGAAACTGCAATAGATCAATTCAATCCAAATGAAGTCAATATTGTTGTTGGTGAAGATATTGATCTGTTGGTATTACTTACCGCTCGAACTCCGATTGAAAACACCATTTATTTTTTAAAACCAGGCAAGGCTCAACAACCATCGGAAATATTCTCAAATATGAGTTTATCGACTTATCCTAAATGTAAAAGTCATATTCTATTTTTACATGCTATGACTGGATGTGATACAACATCAGCAATGTTCCGGAGGGGCAAGACAACAGTCCTCAAATTGTTTGAAAAACAAGATTTAATTACATGTGCAAAAGCTTTTGAAGATGTGAACTCTGCTCCAGAAACTCTAATTACCAACGGAATTCGCTTCCTTCTCTCTGTATATGGAGCTCCAAAAAAAATTACTTGCATAGATAAGTTACGTTACGTATCTTTTGCTAAACTTACACGTAATAAAAAGCATGTTCAATTGGCTTGTCTTCCCCCAACCTCGGCTTCAGCTCATCAACATTTTTATCGAGTGTATTACTAGGTTCAAGTGTGGCTTGGTAATCAACTGGATCCAGAAGAATGGGGATGGAAGCTGATCAATAATGTATTAGAACCCATCTATACTCTACTTCCACCTGCACCAGAAAAGCTCCTCAATACTATTTTTTGCAACTGCAAAAAAGGATGCAATTCGAAATGCGGCTGCAGAAAAGTAGGATTACATTGTTCACCAGCATGCACCAGCTGTCAAGGCCAGTCGTGTTCTAATACTGAATCTCCAACAGAAGATGATCCCTACTACAACGACGAAACAACTGGTGTATCGCTGCTTGAACAATTTACATCAATTCAGGAAGATAAAGATGAAGATGAAAATGAAGAAGACGGTGAAGGAAGGGAAGAAGAAGAAGAAGAAGAAGAAGAAGAGAGAGAAGAAGAGTAAGACGAAGAAGAACCAATGTTATATAAAACTTTGATAAAAAGATCGTGGAGTAGGCCTACCGGGGAAACCACGTTAAAAAAACGCGCCAAGAACACTACCTCATAGGTGGCGTGGAAAAGTGTGCATATTATGAAGAATATAGCTTTAGAATAGCTTTTTCTCAGAAACTATAAGTCTTGAGAGAAAAAGTGTTGAGACCATTTTCGTGGGAAATTAAAAGATCTACAATTTTGGTTTGAACTATTTTCATCATAAAATCCACCGTTTCACTAAAAAATCCAAAAAACCCATTTTTGCGAACTTTGACCTAGCATAAAATTTTTTGCACACATGGGATCGATGGGGACTTTTCACAACTTCATTAAAATGGTATCCCTAACGTTTATGCAAATTTTCAGCTTCTTGGGAATTTATGCAAGGGTGAATGTCTATTTTGACTGGACTATAGGTGCGTTGTTCAAAGTATTTATTCAATTAAATTCATTTATTTTGGGTAAATACCTTTTTTCTTATTGAATGAAAATTGCCCACACTTTTCTTTTCAGCAGTGTAGAAGAGAGCGTAATTTCTCTCAGTAAGCTCGAGGTAAGTTGCTGTTTGAGTTATATTAAATTATTTGGGAGTCAGCAACCAGATTGACGCTGACGAACAGAATACTAACACCTATTCTCCTGTTTCCCAATTATTCCTTTCAACACCTTAATTTCAGGTATTTTCGTGGTTGAGTACCTTGGGAAAAATAAATTCAACTACGTGGCGCCCTACTATTTATTTCTTTACCCATATTCTATTGTATATATATTTTTTTTTGTTGAAGCTAGCCTCACTTCACCCAATTATTTCCCTGAGTCTGAGCTAGACTTACGTAGAATTTTTGGAGTCACTTTAAACCTATCATTAAAATTTTACGTAATAACATATTATGAGGTCCTGAATAGGATTATTAACTTTTTAATTGTGAAAATCGGCGCGGAAAAGCGTGAATTCGACTTATTCCAAAGTTTGTAAAACTGCAAATAGCACTCTAGAAACACAAAATATGATGTGTTTGGTGTTAGATTCTGCCATATAACGCATTTTTGTAGCAAAATCCTGCTACTGAGCCGATTTTCACAATCAAAAATTTTTCAACGAGACTCAGAAAAAACGCTGGAGACGCAAAATTTTGTGCATTTGAGGACGGATTCATGCGTATTATGTTGTATTGTATAGATAAATGTGATTTGCAATACTTTGAAACTGCTCGGAGTGTGGTAATTTTGACAAATTTTAAACTTCATATAACTGCAGATAGCGCTTTGAAAACACGGAATATGATGTTTTTGTCGATAGATTCATACATATTATGAGGTCCTAAATGAGAAAATGGACCTATCAATGTGAAAATCTGCGCGGAAAAGCGTGATTTCGACTTGATCCAAAGTTTGTGAAACTGCAAATAGCACTCTGAAAACACAAAATATGATGTATTTGGTGCTAGATTCTGCCATATAACGCGTTTTTGAAGCGAAATCTTGCTCCTGACTAGATTTACAGAACCAAAAATATCTCAACGAGACTCAGAAGAAACGCTGATTACTCGCTGGAAACGCAAAATTTGTGCATTCGAGGACGGATTCATGCGTATTCTGTTATATTGGGAAGATTTATGTGATTCGCGATACTTTGAAACTGCTCAAAATGTGGTAATTTTGACTTATTCCAAACTCCATATAACTGCAGATAGCGCTCTGCAAACACGAAATATGATGTTTTTGCCGATAGATTCATACATATTATGAGGTCCTGAATAGGATTATGGACATATTTGATTGTGAGAATCTGCGCGGAGAAGCGTGATTTTGACTTATTCAAAAGTTTGTAGAACTGCAAAAAGCACTTCAAAAACACGGAATATGATGTATCTGGTGCTAGATTCTGCCATAGAATGCATTTTTGGAACAGAATCTTGCTTCAGAGCCGATTTACTGAATCAAAAATATCTCAACGAGACTCAGGAAAACGCTAATAACTTGCTGGAATTGCAAAATTTTGTGCCTTTGAGAACGGATTCATGCGTATCATATTGTATTGGATAGATTTATGTGATTTGCGTTGTTTGTAACTGTTCAGGATGTGGTAATTCTGACATATTTCAAACTTCATATAGCTGCAGATAGTGCTCCGAGAACACGGAATAAGATGTTTTTGTCGATAGATTCATACATATAATGAGGTCCTGAATGGGAATATGAACTTTTTGATTGTGAAAATCTGCGCGGAAAAGCGTGATTCCGACTTATTCCCAAGATTGTGAAACTGCAAAAAGCACTCTAAAAACACAGAATATGATGTATTTGGCGCTAGATTTTGCCATATAACGCATTTTTTAAGCAAAATCTTGCTTCTGAGCTGATTAACAGGATCAAAAATTTCTCAACGAGACTCAGAAAAAACGCTAATAACTCGCTAGAAACGCAATATTTTGTGCAGTTGAGAACGGATTCATGCGTATTATGTTGTATTGGATAGATTTATGTGATTTGCGATACTTTGAAACAGCTCAGAATGTGGTAATCTTGACTTATTTCAAACTTCATATAACTGCAGATAGCGCTCGGAAAACTCGAAATATGATGTTTTTGTTGATAGATTCATACATATTCTGAGGTCCTGAATAAGAATATGAAATTCTTGATTGTGAAAATCTGCGCAGAAAAGTGTGATTTCGACTTATTCCAAAGTTTGCGAAACTGCAAATAGCACTCTAAAACCACAAAATATGATGTATTTTGTGCTAGATTCTGAAATATAACGCATTTTTTGAAGCAAAATCCCGCTTCTGAGCATATTTACAGAATCAAGAATTTCTCACGGGAAACGCGAAATATGTGCATTAAAGGACAGATTCATGCGTATTATATTATATTGGATAGATTTATGTGATTTACGATACTTCAAAACTGCTCCGAATGTGGTAATTTTGACTTATCTCAAACTCCATATAACTGCAGATAGCGCTCTTAAAACACAGAATATAATGTTTTTGTCGATAGATTCATACATATAATGGGGTCCTGAATGAGAGAATAGACTTATTAATTGTGAAAATTTGCACGGGAAAGCGTGATTTCGACCTGATCCAAAGTTTGTAAAACTGCAAATAGCACTCTAAAAACACAAAATATGATGTATTTGGTGAAAGATTTTGTCATATAACGCATTTTTGAAGCAAAATCCTGCTTCTGAGCAGATTCACAGAACCAAAAATTTCTCAATGAGACTTAGAAAAAACGCTGATAACTCACTGGAAACGCAAAATTTTGTATATTTGAGGACGAATTCATGCGTATTATGTTGTTTTAGATGGATTTATGTGATTTGCGTTTCTTTAAAACTACTCAGAATGTGGTAAATTTGACTTATACAAAACTTCATATAACTGCAGATATCGCTCAAACACGGAATATGATGTTTTTGTCAATAGATTTATACATATTATGAGGTCCTGAATGAGAATATGTACTTTTTAATTGTGAAAATCTGCGCGGAAAAGCGTGATTTTGACTTATTCCAAAGTTCGTATAACTGCAATTAGCACTCTGAAAACTCGAGATATGAAGTATTTGGTGCTAGATTTGGCCATATAACGCAATGTTTGAAAAAAAATCTTACTTCTGAGCAGATTTACAGAATCGAAAATTTCTCAACGATACTCAGAAAAAACGCTGATAACTCGCTGGAAACACAAAATTTTGTGCATTTGGGGACGGATTCATGCGTATTATGTAGTATTGGATAGATTTATGTGATTTGCGATACTTTGGAACTGCTCAAAATATGGTAATTTTGACTTATTTCAAACTTCATATTACTGCAGATAGCGCTCTGAAAACACGGAATATGATGTTTTTGTCGATGGATTTATATATATTATGAGGTCCTGAATATGAATATGTACTTCTTAATTGTGAAAATCTGCGCGGGAAAGCGTGATTTCGACTTGTTCCTGAGTTTGTATAACTGCGAATAGCACTCTGGAAACACGAAATATGAAGTATTTGGTGCTGGATCTGGCCATATCACGTTTGGAGCAAAATATTGCTTATGAGCAGATTAACAGAATCGAAAATTTCTCATCGAGACTCAGAAAAAACGTCGATAACTCGCTGGAAACGCAAAATTTTGTGCATTTGGGGACGGATTCATGCGTATTATGTAGTATTGGATAGATTTATGTGATTTGCGATACTTTGGAACTGCTCAAAATATGGTAATTTTGACTTATTTCAAACTTCATATTACTGCAGATAGCGCTCTGAAAACACGGAATATGATGTTTTTGTCGATGGATTTATATATATTATGAGGTCCTGAATAGGATTATGGACATATTTGATTGTGAGAATCTGCGCGGAGAAGCGTGATTTTGACTTATTCAAAAGTTTGTAGAACTGCAAAAAGCACTTCAAAAACACGGAATATGATGTATCTGGTGCTAGATTCTGCCATAGAATGCATTTTTGGAACAAAATCCTGCTTCAGAGCCGATTTACTGAATCAAAAATATCTCAACGAGACTCAGGAAAACGCTAATAACTTGCTGGAATTGCAAAATTTTGTGCCTTTGAGAACGGATTCATGCGTATCATATTGTATTGGATAGATTTATGTGATTTGCGTTGTTTGTAACTGTTCAGGATGTGGTAATTCTGACATATTTCAAACTTCATATAGCTGCAGATAGCGCTCCGAGAACACGGAATAAGATGTTTTTGTCGATAGATTCATACATATAATGAGGTCCTGAATGGGAATATGAACTTTTTGATTGTGAAAATCTGCGCGGAAAAGCGTGATTCCGACTTATTCCCAAGATTGTGAAACTGCAAGAAGCACTCTAAAAACACAGAATATGATGTATTTGGCGCTAGATTTTGCCATATAACGCATTTTTTAAGCAAAATCTTGCTTCTGAGCTGATTAACAGGATCAAAAATTTCTCAACGAGACTCAGAAAAAACGCTAATAACTCGCTAGAAACGCAATATTTTGTGCAGTTGAGAACGGATTCATGCGTATTATGTTGTATTGGATAGATTTATGTGATTTGCGATACTTTGAAACAGCTCAGAATGTGGTAATCTTGACTTATTTCAAACTTCATATAACTGCAGATAGCGCTCGGAAAACTCGAAATATGATGTTTTTGTTGATAGATTCATACATATTCTGAGGTCCTGAATAAGAATATGAAATTCTTGATTGTGAAAATCTGCGCAGAAAAGTGTGATTTCGACTTATTCCAAAGTTTGCGAAACTGCAAATAGCACTCTAAAACCACAAAATATGATGTATTTTGTGCTAGATTCTGGAATATAACGCATTTTTTGAAGCAAAATCCCGCTTCTGAGCATATTTACAGAATCAAGAATTTCTCACGGGAAACGCGAAATATGTGCATTAAAGGACAGATTCATGCGTATTATATTATATTGGATAGATTTATGTGATTTACGATACTTCAAAACTGCTCCGAATGTGGTAATTTTGACTTATCTCAAACTCCATATAACTGCAGATAGCGCTCTTAAAACACAGAATATAATGTTTTTGTCGATAGATTCATACATATAATGGGGTCCTGAATGAGAGAATAGACTTATTAATTGTGAAAATTTGCACGGGAAAGCGTGATTTCGACCTGATCCAAAGTTTGTAAAACTGCAAATAGCACTCTAAAAACACAAAATATGATGTATTTGGTGAAAGATTTTGTCATATAACGCATTTTTGAAGCAAAATCCTGCTTCTGAGCAGATTTACAGAACCAAAAATTTCTCAATGAGACTTAGAAAAAACGCTGATAACTCACTGGAAACGCAAAATTTTGTATATTTGAGGACGAATTCATGCGTATTATGTTGTTTTAGATGGATTGATGTGATTTGCGTTTCTTTAAAACTACTCAGAATGTGGTAAATTTGACTTATACAAAACTTCATATAACTGCAGATATCGCTCAAACACGGAATATGATGTTTTTGTCGATAGATTTATACATATTATGAGGTCCTGAATAAGAATATGTACTTTTTAATTGTGAAAATCTGCGCGGAAAAGCGTGATTTTGACTTATTCCAAAGTTCGTATAACTGCAATTAGCACTCTGAAAACTCGAGATATGAAGTATTTGGTGCTAGATTTGGCCATATAACGCAATGTTTGAAAAAAAATCTTACTTCTGAGCAGATTTACAGAATCGAAAATTTCTCAACGATACTCAGAAAAAACGCTGATAACTCGCTGGAAACACAAAATTTTGTGCATTTGGGGACGGATTCATGCGTATTATGTAGTATTGGATAGATTTATGTGATTTGCGATACTTTGGAACTGCTCAAAATATGGTAATTTTGACTTATTTCAAACTTCATATTACTGCAGATAGCGCTCTGAAAACACGGAATATGATGTTTTTGTCGATGGATTTATATATATTATGAGGTCCTGAATATGAATATGTACTTCTTAATTGTAAAAATCTGCGCGGGAAAGCGTGATTTCGACTTGTTCCTGAGTTTGTATAACTGCGAATAGCACTCTGGAAACACGAAATATGAAGTATTTGGTGCTGGATCTGGCCATATCACGTTTGGAGCAAAATATTGCTCATGAGCAGATTAACAGAATCGAAAATTTCTCATCGAGACTCAGAAAAAACGCCGATAACTCGCTGGAAACGCAAAATTTTGTGCATTTGGGGACGGATTCATGCGTATTATGTAGTATTGGATAGATTTATGTGATTTGCGATACTTTGGAACTGCTCAAAATATGGTAATTTTGACTTATTTCAAACTTCATATTACTGCAGATAGCGCTCTGAAAACACGGAATATGATGT
Source organism: Dromius quadrimaculatus (assembly GCA_963989225.1). Lineage (NCBI taxonomy): Eukaryota > Metazoa > Arthropoda > Insecta > Coleoptera > Carabidae > Dromius > Dromius quadrimaculatus. The sequence goes on along the minus strand of OZ022334.1, from coordinate 28,687,753 downwards.
TTTTGTCGATGGATTTATATATATTATGAGGTCCTGAATATGAATATGTACTTCTTAATTGTGAAAATCTGCGCGGGAAAGCGTGATTTCGACTTGTTCCTGAGTTTGTATAACTGCGAATAGCACTCTGGAAACACGAAATATGAAGTATTTGGTGCTGGATTTGGCCATATCACGTTTGGAGCAAAATCTTGCTTCTGAGCAGATTTACAGAATCGAAAATTTCTCATCGAGACTCAGAAAAAACGCCGATAACTCGCTAAAACGTAGAATTTTGTGCATTTGAGAACGGATTCATGCGTATTTTGTTGTATTGGATAGATTTATGTGATTTGAGATACTTTGAAACTGCTCAGAATGTGGTAATTTTGACTTATTCAAAACTTCATATAACTGCAGATAGCGCTCTGAAAACACAAAATATGATGTTCTTGTCGATAGATTCCTACATATTATGAGGTCCTTGAAGGAATATGAACTTTTTGATAGGGAGAAACTGTGCGGAGAAGCGTGATTTCGACCTATTCCAAAGTCTTTTAAACTGCAAATAGCACTCTAAAAATACGAAATATAATGTATTTGGCGCGGGATTCTGCCATATAACGCATTTTTCAAGCAAAATCTTGCTTCCGAGCTGATTTACAGAATCAAAAATTTCTCAACGAGACTCAGCAAAAACGATAATAACTCGCTAGAAACGCAAAATTTGGTGCAGTTGAGGACGGATTCATGCGTATTATGTTGTATTTGATAGATTTATGTGATTTGCGATACTTTGAAACAGCTCTGGATGTGGTAATTTTGACTTATTTTAAACTTCATATAACTGCAGATAGCGCTCTGAAAACACGGAATATGATGTTCTTGCCGATAGAATCATACATATTTCGAGGCTCTGAATATGAACTCGCGAAGCACGCACGGCCTGTTAATTGAAGCAAGAAACCGTGCACGCGAAGCGAGCTCAGCCTGTCAATATTATTCGATTATTATTATTTTATTTATTTTATTGATAAACTGTCGCTGCCGAGCGAGCGATGCTACTTTCGTTGAAAATAAGCAGCCGTACTAGCGAAGCGAGCTCGGCCTGCTAATATTATTTGATTATTAATAATATTATCATTATTATTATTCAATTTTTTTTCATCATTAATACTTTTTTTAAAGATTGAGTTGATTTTTTTCTGGATTTCGCAAATATCTTTATCGCAGGCAATGGCTTGTTTACCGTGTATTGTGTGTAAACGTGAGAATAGACATAATATGCGTGTTATGGGTGAAGATGGTGGGAGGGGCGGAAAGAGTGTCCATGTCTACTTGAAACACCTAAAAAATATTCAAAATATTCATATAAATTAGAAAAAAAGGAATAATTCTCTTTAATTTTTCCCAAATATCTTTATTGCAAGCAATGGAGCGTTGACCAATATTGTGTGTATATTGAAAATTGATGTATAATATGCGTGAGAAATAAGTTAGGTTGAACGGGTGAAGTGTATGTTTATAACTACTAATATTACTTTTGTAACAATTATAATTTTCATAAAAATTAAAGAAAAAAAGGGAAGAGAATAAAGATTTTGTATTTTCGCAAATATCGTCATCGCAAGCAATGACTTGTTGACCGTTTTATGTGTATATTGAAAATATACATGGAATTATAACGCATGTGAGTATGAGTGGAGGTGTATAGGTGAAGAGTGTTGTTTATGACTACTTATATAACATTTGAGACAAAATAGTTAAAAAAAAGCAAATAAATTTTTTTTGAATTTTTCCAAATATCTCTATCGCAACCAATGGTTTGATGAACGTATTGTGTGTAAACTGGAAATATATGTTTTCAAATACTATTTGACGCTGTAAAATTCTCATTGAGTTATGTTTATATCGTCAAATCATTAAGAATTCAATTTGACGATGTAAAATTTTAAATCATTTTTTTTACATTGTCATTTCGCTATATGACGATGTAAAATTTAAAGAAAATTATGTCGTCAAATCATCATGAATTCGATTTGACGATGCAAAATTCAAAATATTTTTTCACATTGTCATTCCACTATATTATTATTTTTAATTTTACGTCGTCAAATTGTATAAAATTCAATTTGACGATGTGAAATTTTGATAAATTTCATTTTACAGTCATATCAATAATGACGATGTGAAATTTGAAAAAATTTTATATCATCAAATCATTATACATATATATATATATATATATATATATATATATATATATATATATATATATATATATATATATATATATATATATATATATATATGAATATATATATATATATATATATATAAATATATATATATATATATATATTTATATATATATATATATATATATATATAAATCCTCATATCATTTTGGCGTCCTTATATTGCGCGTTTGCATTTAATCTGGCGTCCATTGTAAATTGGAGTCCGTATATCGGACGCCACTTTAGAATCACTTCAAAATTTTTTTCTGGCTTGTTCTCGACCTCTAGAGGCTAAATTCAAAATTTCATTTTGACGCCAAAATGATAGGGAAATGAAAATTTTCGTATATTTTTAGTTCCGAAAAATTCCGCACCAATTTTTAGTGGCGTCAAAAATATACGTGTATATTCCGACTTCATATATTCCGCCATCATACTGGCGTCCAGAAACTTGACAACACTGTCACAGAACATGACCTCATAGAGTGAAGCGATCGATAATGGAACAGATGTTGCGCTTTTGACATGGAATTTGTTGGGACTATGGCTTGAATCTGGATTCGTATTTCTTATGTATATCATAACATAATATTTCTACCAATATTTTACTGCAGACCAAAGTATTATAGTACAGTTATTTGATGTCAGGAAGTATTCTTGCTTGGAAGTAATTCTACATCAACTTAAAATTTAAGGAGTCAATTTCAAATATAAGTAAAAAACTGTTAAATACTGACTCCAGTATGAGGAGTTAGTAAGCAAATTCATGAACCTCTTTCTAATCTCACAACGAAAATTATCTAAGAAAGATCTTGAAATGACTTTCGATCAGTATTTTACATTTTCTCCTCATGTTTCAGATATTGTAAGTACGTCATACCGACTATCTGAATTTGTTTTGAGAATAACCTATGAATTCAGAAATATCTCAAGCCTAAAAACTTTATTCAACATGCTAGTTCGTAGCAAGCATGAATACGGCTCATTAATTTGGTCTCCACACTATAATAATCAAGTTTTTCTAATAGAAAATGTTCAGAAAAAGTTTTACGAACATTGTTTCTTCCGTACAAATAAGGTTTGGCCGGACTGTAATCATGATACTCTGCCCAACTTATTCAATACTAGCTCACTGGAAATTCGACAGATCAAACAACAATTGATATTCATTTACAAGGTGGTGAATAATTCCGTTGATTCGCCTGATATTTTGGTTGGATTAAATTTTTTCGTTCTACCCTGTAATACATGGATATTCAATACATTTAAATGTGATTTTGCTAGAACAAATTATCATTTGAATTCGCCTATGATTTTTTTGTGTAATACTATCAACATTTATTGTTCTGATATTGATTTAGCTGATAGTCTGTCAAAATTTAAATTTGATGTGAATAATTTACTGTAGTAATTTGTAGTAGTAGATCAGTGATACGTGACTAAATGACTGTTTTTATTAGGGTATGCATTCAACATATATGTATATATTATTATTTTTTTCTTTTTATCTTTATTTCTTGTACTTCTGTACCAAAAGTAGAGTCTACTAATTGTAGCAATGACATTGAGATTATCAACTCTGTTTCATTCAAATTATTTTGTAATTGGGGTTCTCCCTGTTGGATAATTATGGTGAATAAATAAATAAATAAGAATGAATAAATGAATGAAAGTTCAAGAGCCGACCGCACGTTATCGTTCCTGATTGGATTTAGAGCTGAATTGTATATGAATTGATCGGAGATATAGTGATCATTGGGATATCACACTTTATGAATCTAGGATCCTGTTCTAAGTATCGAAAAAAGGCCATATCTAGTCAATATGTTTGAGGTTAACTTGAAACTAGTATCAATCAATTGCCGAGATCAAGTACCTACTCTAGGACAAAATCAGGATACTACCTCCGTTCTATCCAAAACAGAGAAAAAACACAACAATCAAAAAGAAAGTTCAAAGAGACAGAACAGAGGGTGGTACCTTGATTTTTGGTCGGAGTATCCGACTTTCGCTACTAATAAGTACCAGTTTTAATAATAAGTTCTATCAGAGAAGATGACTCTGATGAAAATTGATCGGAAGTAGCCTTTTTTTGACGCTTAGGGCAAGATTCCAGATTTAAAAAGCCTGGCACCTAATTGACCACTATATTTTTGATTGATTCATATAAAATTTGACCATAAGTCCGATCAGGGAACATAAGATGCGGTCGGTTTCCCAACTATAGGATCACTTATCACAAGTTCTAGAAAAATGTGAGAATTCGCTATTTCATCCGTGATGTGGTCTTATTATTGTTGTAGAAAAACAAATTATATCGTTTGCACAGAGCAAGTGGAACATTTTTGTTGCAAATTCATTATTGCTTTTAATGGGACTAAATTGATGAATCTCAAATTATTCATGTTTTTGAAGTCCCTGTTGCACTCGCAGTATGACAAAAAAAAAGTAGAATGAGTGGATGAATTATTATCATAACATATCTCCTGTTTGAGTTATTGTGATAAGCCACAATTTAGTTTGAGGTACAAATTGAATTTTTTTTTTTAATGAGAGCTTCATCTATTTGGTTGCCTGGGTTTTGCAAAGGGCTATAAATATTGAATGCATTAAACAATAAATGTATCTCGGAAATAATACGCTCAAACCGATTTCTATTCCATGGACTATTTTTATCATTCTTTGTATAAATTAATCCTTTTCTACTAACAAACTTTTACAAAAATTTCATTTTTTTGAGAGATTTGCATGTAACTATTGAAAAATCAGTGTTTGGACTGAAAGAGAATATCTAACAACATTGACACAAAAACATACTGATAAAATATTTATTCAATAAAAATCACATGACATATGCAGAACGATCTTAATACCCCCAGAATTCATTAAAAATTATGCAAAATACGAGCAATCATAGTTTTTATGTGAATGTTTATACTGAATGATTCACGTGCATTAAACACTAAGCGTAAATGTTATTAACTGCTCCTGGACCTAGAATGATTTCTTCAGAAGCTGATCAAGGGGATATCGTCATCTTCTAATTCTGATTATAATTGGATAGAGTGTATATGAAACATACATAAATTCTATCTGTTATTTCAATTTGTGCGAATTATCATATCGTCGCTTTTCTTATTCAGTTTGTGGATAGATGAACATTGACTCTGTTCTCGCGACTGTGTGAGGAAATTTCTTGTAGTCGGAGAGCCGGTCGCACCTTATGTTCCCTAATGAAACTCATGGCCAAATTATATATGAATCAATCGGAAATTTAGTGGTCAATGAGGTGACAGACTTTATAAATCTAGGATTTTGCCTCAAGTGTCAAAAAAAGGCTGCAATTGTTCATTTTTGTTGGGGTCATTTTCCCTGATAGATCTTATGATTGAAACTAGTACCAATCGATAGTGAAGGTCAAATACTTCAGCGAAAAATAAAGGTGCCACCCCCTGCTCCGTTGGGAAGGGGAAGGAGAAGAATAGACAAGGATAATATAGGTGGAGGCAACATTAGGCTGGTAGCATTTTGAACAATTTTGCATTCTATAATTGATCTTTGATATAAAATTCGACACCGTTTTGCTCGAAAACATGGAAAAAAATCTGATGTGGACACCACATGTCTTACTTGTACATCTTTTGACTCAATAATTAACAGTTGACACTGATATTGACACTAGGCAAAATCGATTCCAACTAAAGTTTGAGATGATAATTCAACCATTTAGATGCTACAATTCATTAATGGTCTGTTGCACCGCTGTAGCTCAAATTGTAATCTTCACTTATACAAAGAATGTCGAATCAAAATGAGGACAGCAATGTTCATGTCACATTCAATTTTCAAATTTTGATACTATATTGTTAAGTTAGGTGACACCTAAAATTCAAGGGACAGTGATGCAACTGGCCATGAAACGCTTTAGCAGTCTCAAATACCAAATTTCGTCATTCCACGGCCAAAATCTCGAATTTATGCGGAAAATTATGTAAGATTATCAGATAAAGCCTATTTTAAGCTCAATAGATTGTTATGAAGATATTAAGTTATCGTTCGAATGCTACAATTTCTATAAATACGGAATTTCAAGATTTTACAGCTGATTGTTCTGGATTTATGCGAAAAATTCGAAAACGTGCTCAGTAAACTGCACTCCTGGTTGATCTGACTGCAATCATAATGCAAGGTGTACAATAAGGTTCTATAGAAGTGTTTGATACGAAATTTCAATACTCCACGGCTGATTGTTCTGAATTAATGCAAAAAACTCAAATAGACTGTGCACTTCCAGCACAGCCAATTAGTATTAAAATAGAAAATAACTATTATGATGCCACAGGGATCCGAAATACTGAATTTCAACATTTTGAATTCATGTGAAAAATTCGGAAAAAGTTCCAAGTACAGTGCATTTCTGGTACAGACGATTGCAGCCATAATGGGGGCTGCAAAACTAGATTTCAGACCTCTCTCAAATACAAAATTTAGGTATATACATACAAACATTCATACGTACGTACCGACGTCAAGTCGAAAATAATCAAAATCATTTTGGGGATGCTCAAAACAAGTATTTTCATCAAAATCTCGAAATGTGATTTTGGCGGTTCAACAATACTCTACTCATTTGTACTTTGTACAAGTTAGTTGGAAGAGACTCACCTGGATTACTTCGATAAATCTACAAAACCATACTTATTAAATGTTTTTCATTTCATATTGTAAGTAGTATTTGACTTTGTGCCCCATATTGTAACGCAAACAGCAGAGGAGATTCTTAGAGATATACGATATGGAAAGACTCCTGACTTTCAAAATTATACGCTTACCAATTTGCATTGTGGAAAAACTCATCAGAGGATGTAGTTGTACACAGTTCAACAAGTTCCATTTTCAACGATTAAGCTTTTGGCCTCTAGATTGATATACAAGATATGAAGAGTGAATACTGATAAACGCCATATTCCCAGCAACTTTGAATAACAGGAATGATCGAAGGGTATCGTATTTGGACAATTTTTGCTCGTAGATTAATTTTGTGCCCACATAATTGTTGTATTAATCATCTGTCACAGTTCTGTTCAGAAGTTTATGTGCTAAGTGCTAAAAATGAATCTTTTAGGCGATAATGATAGAAAAGGTATTTCTATGGCCCTTCTTGCGGCCATGAAGTTTTACTTACTTGTACACATCTACCTAAACTTACTTTTTGGCATTGATCTGTCAAATATTACTTTTTTGGGACTGATCTGTGGGAACTACTTGATTAACACTTCACACCTACCTCTATGGGCAGCTGGATGAAGTCTAAAGAAACAATTTCCGCCGAAATACATATTATATCCTCCCGTCAATCTCTATAGTTCTTGCAATTGGAGAAATAGATACGAACTTTTAGACAATTAAATAAGACAATATCAATGACAACTGAGATTCACATTTGCAATGTTTCAGAAATGAATGTATAAAATTTAGTGATTTTGAATTCTTTCGTGATGATCGCCTGAAAAAGCGTAATATTCTAATATTCTTTTTTGGTCTCTGCTGGCGCTTCGGCCGTAAACCCCAAAATCGACTAAAAAAGATCATCTTAACGGCCTTGATACACTAATTCCTATTTTGTATCTTCTATATAATTCCTATTTTGTATCTTCTATCTAATAGGACCGATTCATAATGGTGAAGTAAGTTTTCTCTCAGGTATACATGAGGAGTTGTATGAAAACTACTCGATTGACTGTTATTCATTATTGAAGTGCTATTTTTGATCGGTTGAACTATAATTCTTTTTTACCTCATAGGTATAGTACAGATAATCTGCCCATATTATAATAACCCTTCCATGCATACTTATATACAAAAATAGAGAATGGAATAGTTATTCTACCACACTGTGCATATAAAATAGCCTACATATGAAAATTTAAGGTCGCAGCATATTACTCTTGTCTTAAACCAGAATATCGTGGAAAGTCAAAACAGACTACTATGAATTCCACTAATAGATTTTAGATATAAGAACTTGTATAAGCAACAAATAATAAATCAGTACACAGACAAAGTTTCATTCAGTTGCCTGAGACTCCATAACTGTTGCTATCCGAATCTAATTCCTAACCAAATGTTTCTGTATTGAAAATTTCCTAGCATTTAGATAAATTGAATTGACGATTATTGACTCAACTGATATCGTATACTTGAATTAGGGTAGTAACACTAGTTTGAATATTGGGAATGTTGAGAGGAAAGTCAGTAATATGATAATAATTGTAGACAAATATTTTATCCGCTAGAGCTGAATCCAAGGATAGTAGTATAGGGTATTTGATAAGGTGAGTAGGAAGTATCTCTTTTAGACATGAAGCCCAATAGGCACGTGTCCACAGACCTTGGCTTCAGGAGGCCTTAACTTTGAGGATTTCACAAGCATTTGATTCACTAGCCCATGGATCTCATTAAATTATGACCTATAAGCTTCAATGAGTCTTGATCTGGCATTTGTGCTGATTAAGGGAGGATGTAGACATAATAATTTTACGGCGAAAAGTATTTGAACTAAGATTGTGAAGAATTCAATAATCTTTCAAGAAGCTATGAGATTTTTTTCGTGAGACTCACGGCTCTCAAGATCTTGCAAAAATACTGTCTGTACTCCTATTTCCAATATGGTGGCCTGATGAGCTCCCAGAATCAAGATTCATACTCACACTGACCTCCATTACACATTTATAGAAAAATCTTGAGCAAATGCAAGTTCAGGCCAAAATTTTGTTACGTTTCAATAGAACAATTATTATCACAATTCATATGACATCCGTAAGTTCTCCCTGAAAATCATCCTTCACATACTTCTATTTATATCTACCAACAGTTCACTGACATGGCAAATACATTTTACTTCAGAACTCGAAAATACCAATTATCAATCAAAAATCCATATTTTCCCGCAGAATCTTTCAATATACTATTAGTTCTCTGTGAATCGATGACATATTACTACTCTATGAAGATGTCCTGAGTATCAACACATTTCAAAACTTGAATAATGTAATTCTACGCAAACCTTTGAATATACCGCTTCACATGTGTCATCGATGGAACGTTCTACGCGAAAGAGGTGCTCATCGACCTGTAGAAACTAAATCTGGCAACAAGGGGGACGCCACATTAAACATGAAGTGAAAGCATATATATAGATAGGACGCCACTATGAATACAATATGTAACGTATATTATTGACGCCACATTGATGTTATGATGAAAGGAGGTCATATTGTATAGGAAATGGGAATTCTGTGAATATTGCGTAAAATTGAATGTCTGTGCGGAATCTGAAGAGCCCATGCAAAATTATGTAATATACTTTGATCAGATCTCAACTATACGCGTTCCTTTCAATAGACGCCAAAATGAACATTTTTGTAAGGACGTCAAATTGATAGGGTGATTTATATATATATATATATATATATATATATATATATATATATATATATATATATATATATATATATATAAAAATCACCCTATCAATTTGACGTCCTTACAAAAATGTTCATTTTGGCGTCTACTGAAAGGAACGCGTATAGTTGAGATCTGATCGAAGTATATTACATAATTTCTCATGGGCTCTTCAGATTCCACACAGCAATTCCATTTCACGCAATATTAACAGAGTTTCCATTTCCTATACAATATGACCTCCTTTCATCATAACATCAATGTGGCGTCAATAATATACGTTACATATTGCGTTTATAGTGGCGTCCTATCTATATATATGCTTTCACCTCATGTTTGAAGTGGCGTTCCCCTTGTTGCCAGATTTAGTTTTTACAGTCCGATAAGCACCTCTCTTGAGTAGAATGTTCTATCGATGACACATGTGAAGCGATATATTCAAAGGTTTGCGTAGAATTACATTATTCAAGTTTTGGAATGAGTTGATACTTAAGACATCTTCATAGAGTAGTAATATGTCATTGTTTGATAGAGAACTTATAGTAAATTGAAAGATTTTGCGAAAAAATATGGATTTTTGATTGATAATTGCTATTTTCGAGTTCTGGAGTAGAATTTATCTGCCATGTCCGTGAACTGTTGGTAGATTCCATGAATGGAAGTATGTGAAGGATAATTTATCAGGAAGGATTTACGGATGTCATATAAATTGTGATAATAATTGCTCTATGGAAATGTGACAAAATTTTGGTCTAAATTTGCACTTTGCTCAAGATTTTACTATAAATGTGTGATGAGGGTCAGTGTGAATATGAATCTTGATTCTGGGAGCTGAAAACCTACCCTCAGTAGGTCATCATATTGTAAAAAAAAGTACAGAGTATTTTTGCAATATCCTAAGTGCCGTAAGGCACACAAAAAAATCTCATAACTTCTTGGAAGAGTATTGAAATCTTCACAATCTTAGTTCAGATACTTTTCACTGTGAAATTATCATGTCTACGTCCTCTCTTAATCAACACAAATGCCGGATCAAGATTCATTGAGGCTCATAGGTCGTAATTCAATGAGATCCATGAGCTGGTGACTCAAATGCTTGTGAAATCCTCAAAGTTAAGGCTTTCTTAAGCCAAGGTCCGTGAACCCGTGCCTATCGGGCTTTATGCATAATCTGGCTCTGGTAAGGAATATTTCCTATTCACCTTATCAATTACACTATACTACTTGGTACATGTCTTAGAGTTCTTCCCTTGGATTCAGCTCTAGCGGATAAAATATTTGTCTACAATTATTATCCTATTACCGACTTTCCTCTCAACATTCAAAATATTTAAACTAGTGTTGCTACCCTAATTCAAGTATGCGTTATCAGTTCAATCAATAATCGTCGATTTAAATTATTGAAATGCTGGAAAATCTTCCCTACAGAAACTTTCGGTTGGGAATGAAATTTGGATAGCAACAGTAATGGAGTTTCAGGCAACTAAATGAAACTTTATCTGTGTACTGAGTTATTATTTGTTGCTTTCATAAGATGCCTCATCTTAGTACTTCAATAATAGATACCAGTCTTTCGAGTAGTCTTCATACATATCCTTATGAATACCTGAGAGAAAACTTACTTCACCATTATGAATCAGTCTTGTTACATGGAAGATACAAAATAGGAATTATATGAAAGATACAAAAAAGGAATTAGTGTATCAAGATCATAGAGGTGATCTTTTTTGGTAGAATTTGTGGTTCACGGCCGAAACGCCAGCTGAGACCAGAAGAGAGTATCAGTATATTTCGTTTTTCTAGGCGATCATAACGAAAGAATTTAAAATCACTGAATTTTATTCATTCGTTTCTGAAACACTGCAAATGTTTATCTTAGTTGCCATTGAAATTGTCTTATTTTATTGTCTGAAAATGCGTATCCACTTCTCTAATTGCAAGATCTATAGAGATTGACGGAAGGATATGATACATATTTCGGCGAAAATTGTTTCTAAGATTTCATCAAACTGCCCATAGAGGTGAGTGTGAAGTGTTAATCAAGTAGTTTTCATAGATCAGTCCCAAAAAAGTAATATTGGACAGATTAGTCCCAAAATAGTTATTCAAGTATTAAGGTCAGTAAGTACGGTTTACCGATTGAGAATAATTGTTTGGAGGCCGAGCCTTGGCGAGGTTTGCAGA